>JAJJMC010009994.1:741368-772834 GCA_023531435.1 Papaver californicum | reverse complement strand
ATTATATGAATTTAAAATAAAACCATTAACTCTTGATAGGCACACGCTGGGTACACGTCGGCTCACGCCAGCTCACGCAAAACACACGTAAAAAACACACGCAAGCTCCGCAAGCCCGCGTGCGTGGTTCAGTGCGAAGCACCGCACATGTGTGAATTTGCCCACTAGCCCATTCCCTTAGTCTATATCCAATCCACATGTTTTTCCCTTAGAAGCAACTTTCGTGGTAATTAGATAGACTTCATCCTTGGTTTATCCCATGCGGGACAAACCAAAGGTTTCTCATTCACATAGAAATGAAAAATGGATTTTTTATTTAAACACACAATATAGGCTAGTGACCCTTTGGTCCCATCAAGATAATTTTTATAACAAAATATTTTTTTTTTATAAATAAGTAATAAATTCATTTTTAATTCTAACAATCTCTATACGAGATAGACGAGTATGGAACTGTGGAGAATATCATCCGTAAATCTAAATTGTGAATGGTGTAGGATCCGGACCATTTGATTTACAACAGTTCTACGTTGACGCTGATTCGTCCCGGGATTTATCCGGAGAGGAGATCCAGTAACAAGTGGGAAGGGCCATCTGTTGGGATAGGTGCTGGGCAAAGTGGGTCACTGCCTTACTCTCACTCGGATTTCTATCGGAAAAAATCCTTGGATATCTAGCATTTTCGTTTGATTTAAGGAAGTACATTTGGGTTTTGTCCCTATATGATTTGGATTTTACTGCATCCTACAAGGAGGTGTTACTATAAAAAAAGTAGGGATTGTTAGGAGCCTATGTAAGCACCACTGTACGCGGACGACGTGCCAGTTGCCACCATCTCTAATTATAGAGTTGGTATCGTCTCCACTCTCCAGTCCACTGTACTACTTCATAGGTTAACGGTGAGATGTTAGATAATTGTCCTAACCTAACCTATGTGCTGTTTCAACAAATATCAGTTCTGTTTGTTTCTGTACTCCGTACCAATAAGCGATTTGGGTGAATTGGATCTGAACTTTGAAGCCTTTGGCGTTGGAAGATTAGAGAGCTACACTGATAGGGATAGTAAGAGAGATATCAGTGCACCCACGCGCATATTCTTGTACTTTCTTAAAGATGTTTAGCCAACGACATAACAAAGCTATCCGATTGGCTGCTATAAAGATAATATGGGCACTGTCATTCTCCTGGAAGAGTGGTTCACATCTGAAGATGAGAAAATGCTATAACGTAATATATGAAATAAAATCATCAAATCAACCTGACCCTGGTAATACTCTGGAGACAGTGGAGAGATGGAGGCAGACATTTTAGTAACCCATTTCTAATTTTCTTCTGATATACTTTGCATTCCCACTTGTTGCACTTGCATGCATCAAACAAACCGTCCCTTAAACGTAGATATATATCAAAGTACGGTCCCCGTTATGAATTGCAAATGTTATGAATGAATAGCTCACTATAACGTCACAGTTCTGTAACTTACAAACACTATGAAAAGATCACTCTAACGTCACAATTGGTCGACCACCACTCTCCCCTCAATTTCATGGACCACCTCTTTCCTTTTGCTGGTCACTCGATAGGAATTATGATGTCGACGATCTCTTTCAAACTACCTAATCAGAGATCAAATATTTTTACAGACTTACCAGGTGGTGTGGTTGTGGGAATTTTACAGATTCCAGTAAATAATAGTCAAGACAAATCTCAAGCTTCTGAACCAAGAATATGAATCCTCGGAACCAACTTAACTTTTTGTTTGACAAGTTGTCTAAAATTAACACCATACATGTTAGCAAGTGCTGATATTATTAGTGGGTGCTTAGTATGCTTCTTCCAAAGATCGAAAAGGATTGGAAATCTCGACATGAAGCATATACTTGATTATAGAGATCATGTGCTGCAAAACACTGATATTAAACAAAGGAAATCGACTTCCACCTCCAGAGCAGTCATACTTGTTTTGGATGGGTTACACTCGTACAAACTCATTCTTATAAAGAAAGTGCTGAGAATTGTTGATAAAAGTTCAATGGGCCCTCGAGGATATCGATAATTATCACAATACTAACAGTACAAAGCACAGGAAGGAGGTTGAAGGTCCGACCTAAGCACATTTATAACACCCTCACTTTATGGATAAAGAGGCTAGCCAGAGTGAGAAGATGAAGACGGTAGTGAGAATGGCGGGCTGGGCTGGGACCTATCCATGAGGGGAGGCAACTCTAGCAGTACTGTCAAAACAAAAACACATAACCCACAAAAAGTACACCCTGGAAAGCCAAACCACTTGGAATATTTTTCATATAATGTTCGCCAAACCTATCTTTCAACTGCTTCACATGGTTAGTTTGTCCTCTTAATGATTTGATATTCTGACTTAGGCCTGCTCCTGGCTCCTGCAAATCGTCATCTATTCACAGAGGAAGCCAACATAAGGCAACTATCTCTGAAACCAGAGAGCTAAAGCACCTCACCAGACAACAATTCAATAAGAAAAGTAGTGGAACGTGTATACTGATAATGAAGATTTGATGGGAATGGACCCAATGGTATGGATTCCACTCAACTCAGCTCAGAAGTTACTGTATAGCCCCACAGCTACCTTGTACAAATTTTATCAGAGCAACAAGCACATGAAATATATATCTGAACCCAGCAGATATAATATCCCACATCTGCGTTAGAAACATCCACTCCAATAATACAGAAATAATAGAACTGCACAATAGTTAGTGGTGTATAAAGCTAGGGGTCGAAATTACAGTTGGTAATATTGGCATAGCTTGCTCAAAAAGAAGCTTATCTTTTATCCAGTACTGGATTAGATAACCAAATGATTACTGTCGAGCAACTTGCACAAGGTCTTGAGTTTAGGAATGGATCACTGCAAATGCCTTTCGCCCATGCTAAAAAGAGCATAACAGATGTTAACACTGATACCGAACAAGTTGCTGAAAACAATGTTTACTGAACTTGCCCGCCTAGGATAGGATTTCAATAGTACAGAATCATAAACAAACCTCACACACCATCATAAAACAAATCATATCGACACAACTTAGCCAAATCCAAACCCAAAACAAAAAAGAGATGGAAATATCACCACATAACAAAAAATAAAAGAACCAGCAAAATTAATATAGGACTTAGAGAAAAATTGAGAAATAACATAAATGATGAGAAATGATAACTAAACAAGGAAGAACCTCAAAACCTCACCTCACAAAGCATACATGACTAACTAGACCTATCGCCGGACCTATAGTAACGATATCTTTCTCATACATGAATAACTAAACCTATTGCCGGACCTATGGTAACAATTCCACAATTCTCCCTTACCACGACCTGGACCTGGGTTCGACCTTCTTTCCAATGCATTTCTTAGGTAATTCTTGAATATCAGAGCTTCTCTCACATCCGGAGTTTTTCGAGAAAAGGTCCCTTTCCTCAATATCAAGATTGGGTCAAACAGGCCAGATCTTGAGGGAAATATCATGATTGGGTCAACCAGTTCAGGCCCGATCAGAACTGAAAAGAAAATGGCCAGATCAGAAGTGAAAAGAAAATTGAAAACGTGAAAAGAAGATGGCCAGATCAGAAGTGAAAAGAAAATTGAAAACGTACATAGCTGCAGAAATCATTGGAATCATTTTACCACTTCTATTAGGAGTTGCCTTTTTAGTGCAAGCTAAACGGAAAGCCATGGCATTTGTTCAACGTCGAAAGGAAAGCCACAGCAGATCTCAACAGGCTGCTATAGAGGCCTCACAAGTTGATCAGAGAGGACCTGCGCAGGCTTGTAGACTCGTGACCCAACAAGACTGAACTCATTCATACTCGCAGATAAAAATTTATCAGCACGTGTATCCATTTGGATACAAGTTGACATTACATTACGGCAGAGCCGATTTATGCGTCTATTATGACTAGTTCATTCAGATGTCCAACACTGGAACTAATATATACAATAGAGGAAAAGGTGTTAACCATTTTCAGAAACATAGGGAGTGACACTGCAGTTTACATGAACTGCAGGGAAAAATAAAACATGGTGAAGTATTATATAAACAATTTCCTCACTCATTAAGAAGTAGAAAAAACAGACTTCAATCGATTAAATGACTTAAAACAGATAAGAATTACCATCATAGATAAATTCGGCTTCTACGTTTAGGAATAAACTAGAGCAAGTATCACAAAGACACCAACCATCAAAAGAAGCATTTTCAGATATGAATCTGCTTGTTGTCCTTGAGTAGTAGGCTGTGGGAAACCATGTGCATGCCCCCCATGAAATGAATTAGTATATCCATAAGGAAAACCATCAGTTGATCCGTACATAGTAGTATCAGGAAATCCATGCAGTTGAAGATTAAATAATGAAGGAATTAAACCACCAAAAGCTGCAGAGAGCGTAAAATTCCCAAACCTAGCTGTTGCAACTGGCGCAAAGCCACCTGCGAACCCACCAAACCCGTGCTGATGAAAATGGTTTGGATCTGGAGGTGGGGCTGTCTCGGGTCTCTGACCCGAAGGACGATTAGGAATATTAATGCCAGGAATAGACTTAGATCTTGGGTCTGTCGGTGTTTTCCCCCTACCATATAAAGGAACGAGTTTCTCCTCTTGTATAAGAGCCTTACAAACAGGACACTCTTGCGAATGAGAGTGAATATGAAGCCATTTGTACAGACATGGCCAACAAAAGAGGTGGCCACAAAGAGTCACAATCGGGTCTTGAGCTAGTTCAAAACAAATGTTACATTCAAAGCTACCAGCGTCATTGCTACCATTTCCTGAGCAAGAAGGGCTTTGGGGCGGTATGCTGGTTGAGTCCCCAAACCCACTAGCCATCTTGAAAACCTAAAAATTCAGAAAGTCTATACATCATCTACACAACACTAGATTCAAACCAAAGAATAAAAAGAAGAATAAAATTGAAAAAGTTCTTGTTCTTAACTTCATATAGTAGTATGATTATCAAATTAAAAACTTAAAGAACCTATTTCCCTAAACTAATCTTCCATGAGTTGGAATCCTAAATATCTGATTCCGAACCATATCTATAAACATTCCAAAACCCTCCATTTACCCAGTTCAAAAGTTCCAAGTTCCAACTACCAGCAACCCTAGATTCTCAGAAACACAAATTAACACGAAATCAAAAGATTAAAAAATCACCAATTCATGAAGGCAAAGAAACCACTTGTGAACAAAAGCGAATGATAGAAAAGATCTAACTCAAACCCTAAAATTCTAAACACAATTTCTACATTTGAAAACCCCTTTTTCTAAATCCAATAATGTCGAAATTCGAAAACAGCACAATTCAAGAAACAAAAGCATCAAAATTCAACAACTAAAATAAAAAAATCAAAGCTTAATTTCGTCCTAGCAACCCTAATTAACACACACTCAAAATCAAAAACTAGAAATACAGATCCAAAGAAAGCATTCATCATATGATCCCTAATCACCATAAAATTACGACAAGATCTTAAGAGGAGAAATTCACCTTAAACTGGCGAATCCAATGAACCCGGTAAAAAAAGTTATGTGTGTGTCAATCTCTTCGAACCAGATTGAAATACAGAGAAAATTAAGACTTGTATCACTTTTTAGATTTGGAAGATTCGAGGCTTTTCGTTTTTATTTAGAGCTTAAAAATTCGACAATTTATATAATAGTCTCGTTTGTTATATACAAAAGTGAGAAACTAAATATTGGCCGTTGATATTGACAAGTGTTTTGTGTTTTGACTTTAGAGCTTGTAACAAGTCTTATGGTTTCTTATCGTAGGACCTGATAGATTGCTGGATACAACATCTGATTTAAAATTAATGTAATGACCCGACCTGTCGTCCGTCAGTATGAGATTTTTTTGTAGAGTTTTTTATCAACTCTAAACCAACTATGTTGAAAAAGCATCGATATTAGGAAAGGATAAACCATCACCTATATTTTATTCGGCGAACTATATCGGTTAAATTTATTTAAAATAGGATAATATATTAATCGGCCTTTAATAAAGTAATAGTTATATCCCAATCGTCAACGTTTTACCCTTCGTTTTGGTTTCTTATTTTAAACTCGACTTCCAATTGATTTTGGGCAAACTTTGACCTGGTATTTGACATACAAGTTAGTTATTGTGGGAAACCCTTCCGATGAGAAACAAAGAAAAGAAAAACCAAGTGCAGCCAACACAAAGAAGATTAAAGAAAACAATTGCAGCCAACAACTATAATCCCAAACAACTTTGGTTCTCTCGAGTCATCCATCGATCTCCTCGGGAAGTCATTAGAGCATGCACGGTTATAAAAAAACTTTAAAAAGCTTAAACTATGTTTAGCTTTGAGATGACTACACTAGGCAACGAAAAAGCCAAATCCCAACGACATTTAAATCAACGTCTGGTTTCAGATGTTAATATGAAATTCGTCCATAGTAAAGACGGATATATAATTTGCGTTTAACTGAAACGAATGTTTAAGTAGCGTTTGTGAGTGGCCATAAACATAATTTGCGTCTATTGACAGACAACTTTAAATTGCGTCTGCGTTGACGTAGTTAATATTCACGACAGATAAGGCGAGTTTAATATAAACGTCTGGTGAGAGGCACTTAAACCTATCTAGTACCTCAGACGCAACTTTCGAACCCTATAATTTTTTAGTTCTCACGAAAGGGGGGAAAAAATTCTCCCAAATTCTTTTCCAGAAATCCCTTCTCGATTGAGCTCAGAAACAGATCATCAATAAAAGCGAGAGTACTATACACTTGATTCTTAACCCTTTTTATGAAAAGGTATGTTATTCGATCGATTTCAACTATTTTTTAAACCGATTTCATCACTGAAAGATGATTTTTCTTTGTTACAGTTTGTAATGGTTGAAGTTTAATTGAGTTATCTTATTTCGTATTGGAGAAAAAGGTATGACTGCTATTAATTGTCTTTGTTATCTCAAATTACTGTTAGTTGAGGTATAAATTGGGGGTTTTCGAAATTGGGAAATTTTCTAGCTTTATAACTCAGTAGTTCATATGGTTAACTAAGATTGATTGCAGGCATGTTAATTTTGATTTTTTTTATTGTGCCATTTCATAATGGTTTAATTTTGGGTAATGTTAATTTGGCCATTGTATGCATTAATTGACCTCCTTCAAACTAGGTAATCAGATTGGAATGGCTCTCTGATTCATATTGGCACAACTGGATAATTGCAATGACCCTTGCTGAGCTTTATAATGAGCTTTAGGTAATAAATGGTCTATATGTATGTTTGTCTGATAATAAATCGCAGGAACTTGGCTCTAGTGAGTGCAAGTGGTAAGATCATCTATATGTATGTCTGGTAGTGTGGTTGCAGATGTTATCAATGGTGGATAAATTTGTTTTTTTACCCTATTTAGCTCTCTTCTGTTTTTTGTTGGGTTCTAGGCATTTCTTGTGGTAGCATAAGGGTCTTTTGTTGTTTTTGGTCTGCTTCTTTCTGTTTTTTTTTGGGTTTGCTGCTTTAATCTCTATTGTGGTTAGTAGATCATACATTCACTATTTTTGTCACTAATGCCTATAATTTACTTTTGTGGAAATGTCCACGACATCGAGATAAAAAGGTGGCAAAAAAGCCAATGGGAAACGTAAAGGTGGTGACGACACTGTCGTTAATGATGCGGAGGTATTAAGCTCTGTCGTTGGTGAATGTGGAGGTAATGAAGTTCAACCTACACATTTTAGGCTTAATCTATACAACTACACCGGAGTGGTAGATCAAAAAGAACATGCTTCTCGTAGAATATACTTTAAAGATGCTGTTACAACCAACTTTAAACATCGTGGGTCTCTTTCTTCGGTTATTGATGTTTATAAAAAGTTGAAGGAAAGCATCCAAGGAGTTGCCTATAAAATTGACAAAGCTGGATGGGGACATCTTATGACCATAGAAATAGGGGAGAGTTCACATGCCATGGTAGACTATCTGAATGAACGTTGGTAGGATACAACCCACACCTTTCACTTTCCATTTGGTGAGATGGGGATTACGCCGCTAGATTGGACAATGTTGACAGGAATGAGTATTGGCATTGGTAGTGAAATACCGTATGACTCCGGCAAGTACACATTTAATTATTTTGTCCAAAAACATGCATTTCCAAAGTTAAAAGACGCATCTAAGACCAAAGCAGATAAAATACCTGTTCAATGGACCTCCGATGCATTGCCAGTTGCATTTTTAAAGGAATATTGCACTCCAACCTACTTGTGTATGTTGAATACAGATGAGGGACTTGCCGAGAGAGTGACTAAAGCTTTTTTTATGTATTGTTTGGGCCAATTTTTCTTTTCTAATGTGAGGAACTACATTGATATTGGATGGTTAGTTGTATTTGAGGATGTTAACAATATTGGAAAGTATGTCTGGGGTGGTGCTTCTTTCGCGAACTTGTATGTGTCACTTGACTTCGCCGACAGATCGCATTAGTCAATTTATGGGGCCTTCTACATCTTAGAGATAAACTTATACATGACCCTGACTTTTTCTGACTTTTCTACCCCCCTAATTTCATGTTATTCTTATGACTCGGGGATTTTATAATAATTTCTGTCAAGAATTTGAAAATCAGGATTTTTTATTTTTATATTTATTATTATCATCTCATTTTATACCTTTACATGTCCTGCACTGTCTTTAAACCTATCAACCTTTTGTTTCTAGGTTGTTTTTAACTGGAATTAGTGTTTATATGGTTCATTAATTCATTACCACATATGCATTGATGTTAGGGTTTAATACTAATTACAAAATTTCGTGATATGATAATGATACAATTGTTTATACCGCCACTGATCATATTATATACAGACTGTCATTTATTGTTAAGAACCCTACATAGCCGTAAAAAGATGCTGCAAGGAAACTCCAAAATGTCTCATATGTTACTATCCATAAAGTACATCCAGCCTAGGTTTAGAATCACCACTGTATAGGTTTAAATGTATTTCTTAAGGGGCATATTCGTGTTCTCGATTAAGGTAACGTTTTCCTCCAATTCTGCTTTTGACTGTCAGTTTTTATTTCATTTGTTGATTATCATGACTGAGCAGTTTTAGGGGTATGAATATCTCGGCATTTGTCGACCAAATGTATCACTGACAGATGCAACAGAGAATATTAGGCCTAGATCTTCAATATGGAAGCGGCAAAAAAGAACACTGATATTATACTTATCCTAGGACATTACCTGAGGGGCTCACTGGGGATGATGTGACATGGTGGCCGTGGGATTCTGCCACAACTGTCCTTGAAGATGAAGATGTAAGCACGACTATGGATCTTTCCAACAAAAGGGTTATATTTAATTGTTTTGAAAATTTGAGTTGTGGTTGTTTCTTTTTTTAATCTGCCTTTATTAAAAAAAATCAACTGATTTTTTGCTATGAGTTTTAACTGACCAATACACTGCTTACTGTTAACCAATACCCTGAATTTGTTATGAGGTTTATGTTATTAGTTTTATCTTTGCAAGAATTCATTTGAGTATTAATGTTAACCAATACCCTGAATTGGTACAGGTTGTATTCTACGTAGGATATCATTGTTTGGAGGTAAAATAATCCCACTATAGCAATTCCGGGTAACCCACCAGAATGTATGTATGGGATGATGAGTCAGGATCCACAACACTCATCTCACCTTGGACTTGGATTTGGAATTTTTACGGGAACAATATCATCAAAAATATGGGCTCCCATGGGTCAATCACCCGCTCTTCAGGGACCAGTAATGTCTAACAGTTCGGCAGGCTCATCTACAATGATCTTTCCAAGAATGCCTTTTCAACCACCATGATTTGCAGGCACCGATGTTACCCTAAAAATCTTGATGTTTCGTAGGTAATAATTTATTTATTTTTAATTTTATTGTATGCTAATATTGTCAGTAATTATATATTGAAGGAAATATTTTTTCTTATTTTGTTTTTATGAAAGGGTAATAATGTTAAGCTAACTATCAAAGCCTCCGTGTTTTTAGTGGTATGGTGTAAATGAAATTTCTGTACATATTTTTTGAAATTTACCAATGAATATATTTTGTTCAAAATTTACCAATGTAATTTTAAAATTATCGACAGTGTGATATTAAATATAACGCCTATATATTTTCCTATAAAACCACACAAAACTATAACCTTTATACGTTCTTGAGATATATTTATTTGAACTTTTTATTCTTACGCTTTAATTACACCTTGTTTACATTCCAATTTCACCTTGTTACACTTATATAACACCGAACACAATAACTTTCATAGTAATGGGTATTCTAAAATTTGACGTGTGTTGCTCAATTATTTTGGAATGTATCCGGTCTTTAGAATTTAACATTAATAAGTATTCTCAAATACTATTTAGTTTTATTAATTTAAGATTATTAGAGAAAAAGAAAGAGAAGTCATTGAACAACCCGTAGGGGACTGTAATGAGTTTTTTGGTGTCTCATGTTTGGTAGAGAAGAAGTGAATTTATAGGGAACCGAGTATGTCTGAAGCCCATGTTATAAGACTCAGAGGTAGACTATTGAATGGGCATCAAATGGATGGTTCACTGAACTTTAAATTTATTTAACAAGTTAAACATAAGTTAAATCAAGTCATTGACAGGCTATTTTATACTTTTTTTTTTCAATTCTAACAATTTAAATGTTTCAATAGGTGTAAACATATGACAAGACCAGGCATATGTCTATAAATAAGACAATTTTTTATTCAAAATTCAAAATTATAATGTTATTTAAAATTAGGTGATACTTAGACATAATCTAGTTAGAAATTAAATTACTATTAAATTTTAATCATATTTAATTGACTAAATCCCTTATTCAATACCTTCATATAGTATTTCAAAACCCTGAATGAGGATTAATACCGTGGAACAACTATCAAAAGGTTGAATTTTTCCATCTGCTTAAGGATGTTGAAATGTGCTTCATACATGAAATTTGATCATTTCCATCTTTGCCATTCCTACAGAGATCTCGCTACAACTTCATCATTAGTTTTATTCCTGATTCGACATCGATTAACATTAGCATTTAAAGGCTTAAATTCGAGAACTACGTTGCTTATTTTTCTAGACAGAAAAGGTCAGCTTTGTTCCGGTTATTGGGGTTACGGTTTCAGTGCATAAGTTTTCATGGATTCTATTCCAAAAAGTTATACTCATTGAGACATTTTGCATTCGTTCTTGACCCCTTGCTGGATATTATACTACTAAATTTCGACAAAGAGATAAATCTTCCTCTACGATAAACTCAACGTGATTAATATATGGTTGAGTCATATATCTAAAACGTTTAGTGAAATAAAATATTTTTTGTAGGATATTAGATGTGTAAAAGGTGTGATTTTGAAATGGGCATGAGTGGCTATATACAAGACATTTGGATAAAAATGGATATAATTTTTGAACATTTTATCAAAGATATTATATTATAACGGATATATGAACAGTTCAATAACGTCTATATGAACGGTTTAGTAACGTCTATATTTCTTCCATTATAAAACCACACATTTCTATTAATTTTTCAGACAACCTACCCAAACCTTTCTCAACCAAAACTATCAATATGTATTCCAAGAACAAAGGAAAGAAAATATTGTGTATATAAGCAGAAGAGGTTTGGTCATTATGTTATATGGATAGTCATAATTTAATGAAATGCTCTTGGATTTATTTTAAGTATCCACAACAAGATTGTTCTGGAATCAAAATGGCCATTGAATCACAACCGAATAAGATTAGGTATTTGCAAAATCAATCTGAAAGCCAAACTAAAGAAGTTAGTTTGAAACCATTGCAGAGAAGAAGGTCATCAGGAAAAACATTGTCCAACCAAAATGTGAGATTCCCAAACCCTAATTGAATGCTCAAACCCTAATTGTAAAACTTATATGAGAATCCACACATCTGGAGCGAGAGACTCTTACAAAAAACAATTGTGGAACGCCCTAAGTGTCATTTGGTGGAATGGACATATTAAGTGTTGTTATGTTTTAGTTTCATATAAAGTTTAAATTTCACGAATATGATATATGTGATTTTTAATGTAGAATTTTTATGTTATTGTTGAAAGTTCAAGGTTCAACTATGCAAAGTTATTTTTAAATTGAAATATGTGACGAAACGGCTCCAAACACTGTAGAACGAAATTGAAAGACGTGACGAGACACCTGCAAATACTGTGGAATGAGATCGAAAAAAGTTACCCAACGTCTGGAAAAAATGTTGAATGAGATTGAATGAAGTGATGAGACTCCTTTATCACACAGTAGAGGGACCATATTAACACTCTATGAATGAAGTCCAACGTCCGTATGTTATACTTTTTCATTCGCTAAACTACAAAAATAAAAACAACATACTTCGGTACCTTATTAAACCCTAAATCACTTTCGTAGGAATCACGGTTACACTTAGCCTATGCAACAAGCTTTTTAAACCATTAAAAAACCAGAGTGGACGAGTTGTGTCTCGTAAGGGTTTACTAAGAGATGTCCCCACAAAATCAACCCTAATTATTTTCCTTAATCTTCAATCAGAATCGGAAGGAGGAAATATATTCACTCCCGTAATAAAATCAGGGAAGTTTTTCTTTGCAAATTGATAACACTCGTTCAATTCAAAATCTCTGCTCTTCAGTTGATGGTAGTTCATTTGTGTCAGTCCCTCCTACAACACTCAACATTAACTGTAGTGTTTTGAATATATATTCAGAAAAAATAATAAAAATATAAAAGAGTAACTAAATAAAGATTTACAAGTATTTCTATTGTCATTGATTCAGGACATCTGCAATTGTCAAAAATGCCATGTTGAAGGCCTATATAAAATCAGGGAAGTTTTTCTTTGCAAATTGATAACACTCGTTCAATTCAAAATCTCCGCACTTCAGTTGATGGTAGTTTATTTGTGTCAGTCCCTTCTACAACATTGAAAAGTAACTTTAGTGTTTATTAGTATATATGAAGAAAAAATAATAAAAATATAAAAGAGTAACTAAATAAAGATTTACAAGTATTTCCATTGTCATTGATTCAGGACATCTGCAGTTTGTCAAAAATGCCATGTTGGAGGCCTATATAATCCACCACACCTTCCTGGATTACTATATACCTATCGTGTATATTTTGCATAATTTTTTAGCGAGTATTTCTATAATCTCTTTTATAAAAATTCCATACTCAGATCCAGAAGATTCCACCTGCTACTGCTCCTTGCAGGACTTTAGGACGAGATGTTTGAGTGATATAAGTTTTGAAGATAACTAATCTTCTTGTGAATACATAACTAGCCATAGTACTTGAAGATATATTTGGAATGGATTGAGTTGATGTAGTTAATAACTAACAGGATATTAAGATGAAATAGATTTAAGTGTGTGTTGTTTGGTGTAGAAGTAGTGATTTATATGAAACACCAATCCAGGATAAGTTAATATATAAGTCATATAACATACAACTGTATAAATTTTAATTATAGGGACATTCGGATAAGGACTTCTTTTGTTCAATCTAGTGGGACCATATAACACTGTATAAAATAGAATCCAATGTCTCAATTTTATAAAGTTACATTCGTTGCATCAAATATGTCGCATCTTTCCTTTAAAGTTCCAAATTTATTTGTCTATATAACATAATCCAATATGTACAAGTAGGTGCAGTTTTATTCAACAAGTTATAGGAAGTTAATCATGCGATTTAGTAGTGAAGAAGATGTTGGTGTTTTGGAAGCCTGGATTTTAGTAACAAATTCGGTGACTTTCAGGTCATCTGAAAATGAAAGAAACATGTTTGGGGACAAGGTATTTCAAGCCTTTGAAGTACTTACGAGAAATATAAATAATAGAGATAAAATCTTTGTTATTTTTTCTTTTCAATTTGATCAACAATAAAATTGAAAATTTTGTTATGATTCTTGTTGAAGTCAACATAAAACATCCCACATTGTCTTACGAACATCGAGTGAATATCCCCATTATTATTTAACTTAATATATTTATCATTTGTAATTAAATAATGTTTTGTCATACTAACTTATTTCTCCTTGTTTTAATTCAGAAAAACACAGTTCGAATCGAATTTCGTAAAGATACAGGAAAACCATTTACACATGATGCATTATATAAGATCATGAAAGACCGCCTTCCCAGATATAATATAGAATGATGGATTGTGTTACCAAACGAATGCAGGCGACGCCAGCGTTGATGTAGTTGTATTAATATCGTTGACGGTTAACTACGCCTACACTTACTAGTCAGTATTAGATTAACCAAAAGAATTAGTCATTCATCATTTTGATAAAAATAGTGTTTTCTATAAAACACATATAAGTCGAATGAGCTTTCGTAATTTATATATTTATTTAATAGACATATCAGATGAATTAGGATGGTATTTAGTTTGTCTAGTCTTTTCGAGAGAAAAAATGCAAATTAATTAAGTGATGGGCATATTATGGGCATCCCAAAGTGATGAAGTAGGTCATGGATTATCTTTGCAGGCCCCTGTCTACCAGTATCAAACTCAATGTCTGATAATTTAAAAAACTAAAACATCGTGTGTCCATGTCAAATTAAGTCCAATTAACTTAGTTATAGCTAGTGTATGTGCATTTTACCACCGTTATGATATTTTATCTTTTGACCAATTTTGTAATCTTGTCAAGTAGGAGACAAGTAAGATATTTTTAGTTGCTCTAATCTTTTTTTTTTTAAAATTTATAAATTAATTAAGTGATGGTTATCGTATGGTTATTCCAAAGTTATGAAGTGGGTCATGGATTATCTTTGCAGGCCTTTGTCTTCCAGTATCAAACTCAATGTCTGGTAATTTAACATCGTGTGGTCATGTCAAATTAAGTCCAATTAATTTAGTTATAGCTAGTGTAGGTGAATTTTATTACCGCATATGGTATTGTATCTTTTGGCCATGTGTTGTAGTCTTGTCAAGTAGGAGACATGTCAGGGTGATCTCTAGTTGCTCTAGTCTTTTCATAAAAAAATACAAATTAATTAAGTGATAGGTATTGTATGGTCATTCTAAAATCATGCAATGGTTCATAGCTTGTGTTTGTAGTACTTTGTCTATCAATATCAATTTCAATCCAAGATAATTTAAAAAACTAATATCGCGTGGTAATGTCAAATTAAGTCCTTAAAGCTTTGAAGATATGTTGATAAAAATACAACAAATGGAAGCACCTTCCAACCAATACTCAGTTTCTAAATAATATCCAAGCACCTTCAAACCAACACTTAACTTCAAAATAATTTACAACCAGTGAAAAACTATAACAGTAACGATGACGACATTATTTAGTATTCTTCTTCCTCTTCCAATGGCTAACATTTTGGTATATAATTCACCTCTTAATTCTTCACCAGTTATCCACAATTTTTGAAACCGTACAACTTAATATAAAATGTTTCTGACGCGGCTCTCGTGAAAAACGCCTTGTTATGTATTTGGTTCACTTGATCCTATCATGAATGTTTCATGATGAACCCTTACGTAATTAATTCACTGATACTCCGAAATTTATGGCTTTTACTTGAATACTCTTGTTTGGAGCGTGTTAACCTGTTAAACTTGTATTTTAGGTTATGACCATAGTTAGATGAATGGATGAATTCATCAATGAGGGAGGAGGAGTTTGTTGAATACCAAGATAGTCACGAAATCCACTTCAAAATTTCAGAGTCATGAGCATGTTGTCTCTGATGCGGTGTTGACACTGCTTCAGATGGTAGTAGTCTAAAAGGAATAGATATCGGGAAGTTGAGAATGAGGGAGCCAGTGATGAATGAAATTAGTGTTGACCTCACATGGCGTTGGTATTATGGATGGAGGTATAACGATGATGTCATATAGAGACGGTACTAGCTTGGGATTTGAGATTGCACCATCCTGGGATTCTAAGCACGGAAAGGTTTGTTGGCACAGTGAGATTCTTGGGCAAGTGAGATCTCTAAGATGGAGTGATTCTCAGAGAATCAAGTGAGGGCCTCGAAAACTCCATGAATAGGTAGTAAAGGCTTCGCGAGTTGGAGTTGGAGACCTCATGAATGAGTGGTGAAGTCCCTATTAGTTGGTGGTGGAGACCTCATGAATGGATGGTGAAATCTCCATGAGTTGGAGGTGGAGACCTCATGAATGGATGGTGAAGTCCCCATGACTTGGAGGTGGAAACCTCATGAATAGACAGTGAAGTCCCCATGAGTTAGAGTTGAGGTCTCCACGGATTTGAGGTGACGAATTCACGAATAGGTGGTGAGGCCTTGTGAGTATGTGGTAGGTCTGGTGCCAGACTCTTCCATAAGTTAGTAAACCCTTAAATCCCGTATGGGAATTCCTGTTTGCATAACTTGCGCTTCAGAGGCCGTAGAAACCTCATACGATGTTGGATTTTGATTCTTGACCCTAAATTTTGAAGCAAAAAGACTAAGCTATCATATGCAAAAGAATCACTCAGTTTGGAGTTTGCTAGGTTAGTCAAACATGTACGCTCATTTGTAATTGGTAATCCCGCATAGATTTTGTCTTGATTTTCTTCGTTATAAGAGTTATATCTCTTAGCTCATATATCCTATTGGCGTGCCATTTTGGTATGCCGTAGCAGAGACATAGACGAACACTTTTTATGAAGGATGCATTCCCCTATTCCTCACCGATTCTTGACGATTTTCACTTGTTGGTGAACTGAAGTGTGCAACAATTCATTTGTAGGGGTTGTAAGAATATTTTATAGAAGACTCTGGAATCTACCTGTACACCGCGGGAGTTTTGTGATGAGGTTATATTCATCTATCTCCATGTTTTCATTCTCGATATGAATCTCTTGTGCTTGGACCATTCTGACCTATCGAAGCCGTATTTCTGGAGTAAGACCGTAGCCAAAGAAAGAGAATGAATAGTTGTTGAGGATAACATGACCAACATGGATCAAGCCAAGGGAACAGAAGAGGCATGAGGTTTATCTTCAAAGTCAATGTGATGATCACGTCACTGAATCCCTGAAATGGTTATGCTCGTTGAGTTTCTATCCCATGCTGGTGATGGTTGTGGCTGCCTCGTCATCAGTGATGGATGAGAGGAATATCGTGACCATGGGTGCTATCACGAAGGTTTGATAAAATAGTGGAATTACTTGATAGAGTCACCTTGAGAACTTCAACTTCAGTGTAATGGATCGGTATTAGCGAAACAAGTAGTAGTATAGGTATAGTCCCCTACCCTGGACATGATCAATTAAGATGATGGAGTCTCCTTAGTTGTATGGGAGTTCGGATGTAGAGAGGTTCTGTCGACCATGTTTTGTTATCTATAACACCGATTTGGCTCTGGAGATCACGTTGGTTGGATGGAATTGAATTAATATTTCAAACAAGATCAAGTCCCTGAGTGTATAATAACCAAGATGTGTTCATTGACTGTTGAATGGGATTCACATAAACGTGAAAAATATGTATAAGTGATGTTGTGTCTCCTTCAGGCGCCTGCTTCAAGACAATTAGGGCTTCGTATTCCCTTAGGCGTTATGACTATTCTTCCAACATCTATCTTCCCACAAGGGATGCAAATTTCTTCTAGAAAAGATGAAAAAATATGAGTGATCAGGTTCTTTTGGTTGAAGGTGATGACTGTGTTGAGTTGATAGACACATTTTAGTGTCTAATTTGCACCTTAATTTCTATTGAGTTAGTATTTGATTTTGCACTTATTACGTGTTTTTATGCTTTTGTAGGTACAAGAAGAATAAAGATTTGTGGAAAAATTGGCTAAAAAAATGTTATTGGCACCCCAACTTTGGACAAGGAGCACCCCAGGATCGGAACGAGTCCGATCGTCCAACTCAGCGAGTCGAATCGGCCCAACTCATCGGGAACACGGGTTCATCCCGTGAGAAGCTGCTGTGAACTATTTTCACGTAATTTTTGTGTTGATTTGCGATTCTAAGTGTCCCACAAGCTAGAAGATATCCATACAAGACCCACACAACCAATTCTACACGTTTTTAGCCGGAAAAAGTGGCTTCCAGAGTGAATCTGGACGGAAAAAGGAGTCATTCTTTGATTCGGATTTGGGAGAATTTTGGAGAGTTTTGGGGAGTTCTATTAGGTTTAGAACTCTCCCTAGGGTTTGTATAACCTATGAATACCAAGACAAGCCGATGAAAAAGAGGGGAGAGCGTCCAGAGATCACCGAAAAGTAGACAGAGAAACTGAATTTTCTGCTGCTGTTGAAGAGGAAGAACAGCTGAAGAATATAAGGCTCCAGCGAACTGTCGTTCATTCTGTCGCTGGAAAAGTCGCTATTTAAGCTGCTTCGACAGTTCTTCTACTACACTTTACGTCCGATCTTTTCTCATGTTCCATTTTTTCTCTGCTGTAACACTCTGAACCCGGTTCTGTAACATTTATACAAGTATCTGTTCAGCTGTTCGCACACTATTGAAAAAGATATTAGTGGCCCGAGTCGACTTCAAAGGTTCATCGCCCGTATGGTACGGGAGGTAAACTTCGACCAACCCATGAATCTCCTGTCAGTGGGTTTTCTGGACGCCTTTGTATGCATATATGCTGAGGACTGAATACGGACTTTAATTTTTGCATAGTAAAGGGCAAGGCCTGGCCATATAAGATAAGGTTTCGGATTTCATCACCGTCTCCTTCTTTCCCGCTGTAGGAACACGTTACCAAACGCGAACCTAAAACCTTAAAATTTTGACTAGAAAGAGACCTATAGGGTATCAAGCTTATTGGAAAATCGTTCAAAAGGACTGTACTGGTTACTTTATTAACCTAACTCAAAGTTCAGGAAGATTATTTTAAGTTGATTAGAGCCGCCTTGTAACCCAGGGAAAAGTGCCAAAGAGACAGGGTTAGCAAAGCTCCTTAGAGCTTATCCTGTTTCTCTTCGACTTAATCTAATTCAGATTGCTCTAAGAGGTTTGCTAAAATTGTAACTAGTTGCCTTTCGAAAGAATAGAAGCTGGTCTAGAAACAATCTAAGTTGAGCCAACATGCTTTTTGTTTGCTAGATTCAATAAGTTTGATTTAGTTGAGTCATCCTTGCTTGTGACTGTTAGAATTTCCTTCCGTTTAGGATTTATTTATTTTTAGTTTTTATTTAGTGTATGCCAAGACCGCTCTTCAAGCGGACTTGGAGAAGAGACGCTTTAGGTCGCTTAATTAGTGACAAGCCTAGTAGTTCTGTCTCTGGAAACGAGAACCTCGAAGACTCTTCTTTTGAGAGCCTTGTCTTTGACTTTGAAAACTTGACTTTGTGTGAAGAAGTTACTTCTAGTTCTTTGATAACGCCAACAATGGCAACTTTAAAAGCTTTGTTGAACCCGACTAGGAGTTCTCGTCCATCATGTATCAAGTTAGCTGATACTGAAGCAAACTATGAGTTGAAACCTGGGACCATACAGATGCTCCCAATCTTCTTAGGGAAAGAAAATGAAAACCCCTATCTCCATGTTAGGGATTTTGAGGAAATATGTAGTACCCTCAGGATTAAGGACCTAGATGATGAATCATTAAAACTTAGATTGTTTCCTTTTTCCCTAAGAGATAAAGCCAAATCTTGGCTATATAGTTTGACTTCTGAGTCAATTGAAACCTATGAACAACTTACGTCTGTCTTTCTCCAGAAGTTTTTCCCTAGGCACAAAACATCATCCATTAGACAGAAGATTTGTACATTTGCTCAATTAGAGGGAGAATCTTTATATAGGTATTTAGAAAGGTTCAATGACTTACTATCCCAATGTCCTCATCATGGTTTAGAAAAAGTAAGGCTTGTTCAAATCCTTTACGAGGGTTTAGATTATTCGACAACAACCATGGTTGAGTCTTTATGCACAGGTGGGTTTGAAAATAAAACTGCCGATGGTGCGATGACATTTTTGAATGAAATCGCCGAAAAAACCCTACAATGGGAAAACAGTAGGGAGCCCCAGAAAACAATTCTTCTAAGTAGAGGGAATGTTAATAGGGTAGAAGGATCTTTTGAATCGGATGCCAAAATAGCGGCTATATCTAAAAGGTTAGAAGCTTTAGAACTGAGTCAATCTAGTAGTATTGAGCCAAAACCATTTTGGGAAGGACAGACTGTTGAAGAGCAAGCCCATGCTCTTTATAATAACACTAGGTTTGATAATCGTCAGAAGTTCGACCCTTATTCAGAAACCTATAACCCTGGTTGGAGAAACCTATCCTAACCTTTCTTGGTCCAAGAGCCAGAGTCAAGGTCAGTCTAGTAATTCTAAGGTTTCCCCAGGTTATGGTTATGCTGGACCAACACAATTTCAGAGTTCGCTAGATAAGACGATAATGAGTTTAGCTGAGTCTATTGCCTCATTGACTCAGAATACTAAAGATTTCCAGCAGTCTATCAACCAGAGTTTACGAGATAATCAAAAGATTGTTCAGGCTAATAGTCAGGCTATTTCTAATTTAGAAACACAGGTTGGTCAGATCGCTGAGTCTTTAAGAGAAAGAGAAAAAGGTAGGTTCCCTAGTCAACCCCAACCCAATCCTAGAGGAGTTAATGAAATATCTTCCGGTGAGAAATCATCAAGTCACGTGAATGCAATTAGCACCCTTAGGAATGGTAAGGTGTTAGACAACAAGGTAACTAGGCCTAATAGTGAACACACTGTAGTTCACCCTGATCCAATAGCTAAGGAGACTGATAAAGTCTCTGAAGAGCCTGAGGTAGTTCCTCATAAGCCATATTTTGTGCCCAGAGCCCCATTCCCACAACTGTTAGCACCCAAAAAGAAGGAATCCAACTTTAATGACATATTGGAGGTTTTTAAGCAAGTCATGATCAACCTTCCATTATTAGATGCAATTAGGCAGATTCCTCCTTATGCCAAGTTCCTTAAGGACATGTGCACGCGAAAGCGAAAGCTTAGTGTACAAAAGAAAGCCTTTTTAGCTAGTCATGTGAGTTCAATTATCCAGAACAATACAACTCTTAAGTACAAAGACCCAGGTTCCCCAACTATTTCTTGCACAATTGGTAATTACCATGTTGAGAGAGCCTTACTTGACTTAGGAGCCAGTGTGAACTTACTATCGTACCATGTGTACCTCCAGCTAGGACTTGGTGATTTGAAACCTACTCAGATGACACTGCAGTTAGCTGATAGGTCTATGAAAATTCCTCGTGGTGTCATAGAGGATGTTCTTATTGAGGTCGATAAGTTTATTTATCCAGTAGATTTTGTTGTCCTTGATACCCAACCTGTCCCTGACCCAGAGAATCAGATACCTGTGATATTAGGTCGCCCGTTTTTAGCAACATCTAATGCGATCATTAACTGTCGAAATGGTGTTATGAACTTATCATTTGGTAGTATGACTATTGAGCTAAATATTTTCAATATTAGTAAGAAACCACCTGAGTTAGATGACCCGTGCATTGAAGAGGTGAACATGATAGGAACACTAGTATAGGAGTCATTACCGAACACTTTGTTAGAAGATCCGTTAGAGAAATGCCTACCTCACTTTGGGTTTGATTTTGATGATGATAGTGTAATCAATGAGGTGAACGCTTTGTTAGATTCAGCCCCTTTGTTAGACACTAGTAATGGATGGAAACCTAAGTTTGAACAACTACCAGTTTCTAAATCTACCCTAATTCCCTCTTTAGAAGAGCCTCCTAAGTTGGACCTTAAAAAACTACCAGATACTCTGAAATATGTGTATTTAGGCCCATCTGAGACTTTTCCTGTGATTGTAGCATCCGACTTGGATAGTAACCAGGAAAGTAGGCTAGTGACCGTGCTTCAAGATAATAAGAAAGATTTAGGGTGGACCATAGCAGACATTAAGGGAATAAGTCCTACTGTTTGTATGCATCAGATTCATTTAGAGGATGATACAAAACCGTCTAGGGAGATGCAACGTCGACTTAACCCCAATATGAAAGAAGTAGTTCGAACTAAAGTGCTTAAGTTGTTAGATGCGAGTATTATTTACCCAATTTCAGACAGTAAGTGGGTCAGCCCCGTTCAGGTTGTCCCCAAGAAATCAGGTATCACTGTAGTTCAGAATGATAACAATGAATTAATCCTAACCCGAGTGACCACGGGGTGGCGTGTTTGTATTGACTATAGAAAATTGAACAAGGTCACAAGGAAGGATCACTTTCCCCTTCCTTTCATCGACCAAATGCTAGAGAGATTAGCTGGACATAGCCACTATCGCTTGCTAGATGGTTTTTCTGGTTATAATCAGATTGTTATTGCCCCAGAAGACCAAGAGAAAACTACTTTTACCTGTCCCTTTGGTACCTTTGCATATAGACGCATGCCTTTCGGGTTGTGTAATGCACCCGCTACTTTTCAGCGTTGTATGATGAGCATATTTTCTGACATGGTAGAACGGTTTTTAGAGGTCTTTATGGATGATTTTTCGGTATTTAGGTCATCTTTTGATGAATGCTTGCACCTTTTGACATTAGTGTTGACTAGGTGTAAGGAAAAGAATTTAGTGCTTAATTGGGAAAAATGCCATTTCATGGTTCGATCAGGAATTGTTTTAGGGCATATCGTATCTTCTAAGGGTATAGAGGTAGACAAAGCCAAAGTTGACCTTATTAAGACTTTACAGGTTCCCAAAACAGTACGAGATGTTAGGTCATTCTTAGGGCATGCAGGTTTTTATCGTCGATTCATTAAGGATTTTAGCTTGATTTCTAGACCTCTTTGCAATTTGCTTGCAAAAGATGTTAAGTTTGTCTTTGATGATGCTTGTTTAAAGGCTTTTGAGAAGCTTAAGATTTTACTCACTACCGCTCCCATAGTCCAGGCACCTAACTGGAACCTACCCTTTGAGATAATGTGTGATGCTTCAGACTATGCTATTGGTGTTGTGTTAGGTCAGCGAGAGAAAAAATTACTTCATGTGACTTACTATGCTATCAAAACCTTGAATGATGCCCAAATGAACTACACCACCACAGAGAAGGAACTTTTAGCCATTGTTTTTGCCTTAGACAAGTTTAGATCCTATCTCTTAGGTACTAAGGTTATAGTCTTTACCGATCATGCTGCTTTGAAATACCTTCTGTCTAAGAAGGATACTAAACCTAGATTGATTAGATGGATCCTTTTGTTACAAGAATTCTCACTAGAAATTAGAGATAAAAAGGGTGCCGAAAATGTAGTAGCAGACCATTTGTCTAGACTTGTTTTGGATTCCCCAGATGATTCTCCTCCTGTGAGGGATAGCTTTCCTGATGAACAACTATTTGTTGTTTCCCAATCACCTTGGTTTGCGAATATAGTGAACTATCTTGTTACTGGTCGAATGCCTCAACACTGGGGTAAACAAGATCGTTCAAGGTTTTTAGCTGACGTGAAACATTTCTTTTGGGACGATCCTTACTTGTTTAAGTATTGTCCAGACCAGATTATTAGGAGATGTATACCTGAAAGTGACCAGTCAAGTATTATTTCATTTTGTCATGATCACGCTTGTGGGGGTCACTTTAGTGCTAAGAAGACTGCTGCTAAGATATTGCAGTGTGGATTCTACTGTCCGTCGTTGTTTAAAGATTCCCACAGTTACTGTGTTGCTTGTGAGCGATGCCAGAAGTTAGGAACTATTTCTCGTAGAAATATGATGCCTTTGAACCCTATTTAGTTATTGAGGTCTTTGGTGTGTGGGGCATTGATTTTATGGGTCCTTTTCCTAATTCTTTTGGTTATTTTTACATCCTTGTCGCCGTAGACTATGTGTCTAAGTGGGTAGAGTTGGTTTCGTGTAAAACAAACGACCACAAAGTTGTGGTCCAGTTTTTGAACGATAACATATTTGCACGTTTTGGTACACCGCGAGCTATAATTAGTGACGGCGGGTCACACTTTTGTAATCGACCGTTTAAGCTTTTAATGAAGAAATATGGTATTACCCACAAAGTAGCTACCCCATATCACCCACAGACTAGTGGTCAAGTAGAGGTTTCCAATAGGGAGATAAAACGTATTCTAGAGAAAACAGTTAATCCTAATAGGAAAGACTGGTCATTGAGGCTAACTGATGCCTTATGGGCTTACCGTACCGCGTTTAAGACCCCTATTGGAATGTCACCCTATCGTCTAGTTTTTGGTAAGGCATGTCACCTACCTGTCGAGTTAGAACATAGAGCGTATTGGGCTGTAAAGCAGTTTAATTTTTCAATTGACAAAGCAGGAGCTCACAGGAAGCTCCAGTTCAATGAGTTGGAAGAGATTCAGAAAGATGCATATGATAGTGCTAGGGAGTATAAGAACAAAATGAAACTTGTGCATGATAGAAATATTTTAAGAAAGTCATTTTCTCCAGGTCAAAAAGTTCTTCTGTATGATACTCGGTTGCATCTTTTCCCCGGGAAGTTACGGTCTCGGTGGACCGGTCCATTTGTTGTTCGCACTATTTTTCCTCATGGTGCTATTGAGATTGAGACTCAAGATGGTAGAAATCCTTTCAAGGTTAACGGTCAGAGATTGAAACCATTTTTAGAGTTTTTTCCTACAGGTGTTGTTGAGGAGGTCCCTCTGGAGGACCCTGCTTACTCTGATTGACCGTCAGGGTTGTTCTTGTATATTAGTAGATTTTTGTAGGATTTTAGGTTTTTAGTTTATTCTCCATGGATAGATTGCTACGCTTCAGGTACTATCTTTCTGACTTACCTCATTATTCCTCTTTTTACTTATCTATTGGTACTGCTCTTTATTTCGAAACAACACTGTTTGATTTAAGTTTGGGGGTAAGGGAGAAACTTTTTAGTAAAATAATAAAGCTCTAGAATTTAGAAGCTTGTGAACACTTCAGGGTGACACTAACCACTCTAGGTAGATATAAACTTAGCTCTTTTTCTATAGGAATTGGTGTGCCAAGTTAAAATGGTCTATTCATAAAAGGACAGAGTTCAGGTGTTAGAAATAACATGATAGTTGTCACCACATCTCAGAGTCTATCTCGACCATATCACTTTCTGTTTTTATTTTTGCAATTTTGTGTTTCTCTAAGTGATTTGGTGGGGCCCAGTATCAAATTGTTATCGCCGCTAGGATGAAATAGAGTGTTTGAGATCAAGCCCGATTCTTGTTTTATTCAAAAAAAAAAAAAAACAAACAATGTTGACACTTTGATAGCAATATGTGTGTGTTCTCCCTGTCTCCGTCGCCTAAGCAAGCGTGGAACACAGGATCCATGGGAACTATCACGTAAGATGCTGATAAGAACCATGCGCTTGGATACAATTTGATCCAATCATGTTGTCAATATATTTATTATTTTATTTTCAATAAATCGATCGCTGGGACCCTTGTATATACCAGTTGAATCGATATTAGTATTAGGTTTAAGACCATGTATCTCAAACCATTAGGATTCATCCTGGCACTGACCTTCAGAAAGATATGGGAAACACCAATCACCTTAGTCAACACGTGCAACCTTCATATTTTCCATGTCCATCTTCTAAATCTTTTCATGTGATTGAACTTTGATAGATTCTGAGTCTTGTGGTTGAACAATTATCTGAGTAGAGCTCTGTTGTCTTATGAATTTTAGTATGCTTGAGTAAACACTCGTGTACAGCAATTGGACTAATATAGGGTAATGATTCCCATAGCCGAAGAATTGAGTAAGCCAACTAAATAGCTTGTTTAGTGTCTATCCTTAATCGTTCACGAGTTGCTAAAATCTGGAGTAAAGGTTTTGTGGGTATACCTCTTGTAAACCCTCACGAGACAAAACTCGTCCACTAGGGACACCTAGGGGTTTAACGGCTTACTGCATATGCTAAATGTAGTCGCGATTCCTGCGAAAGTGAGTTAGGATTTTTACTTTACTTTTAGAGTAGTTTGCTCGAGGACTAGCAAAATAGTAAGTTTGGGGGTATTTGATAGACACATTTTAGTGTCTAATTTGCACCTCAATTTCTATTGAGTTAGTATTTGATTTTGCACTTATTAGTGTTTTTATGCTTTTGTAGGTACATTAGAAGAATAAAGATTTGTGGAAAAATTGGCTAAAAAAGTGTTATTGGCACCCCAACTTTGGATAAGGAGCACCCCAGGATCGGAATGAGTCGGATCGGCCAACTCAGCCAGTCGAATCGGCCCAACTCATCGGGAACACGGGTTCATCCCGTGAGAAGCTGCTGTGAACTATTTTCACGTAATTTTTGTGTTGATTTGCGATTCTAAGTGTCCCACAAGCTAGAAGATATCCATAAAAGACCCACACAACCAATTCTACACGTTTTTAGCCGGAAAAAGTGGCTCCCGGAGTGAATCTGGACGGAAAAAGGAGTCATTCTTTGATTCGGATTTGGGAGAATTTTGGAGAGTTTTGGGGAGTTCTATTAGGTTTAGAACTCTCCCTAGGGTTTGTATAACCTATAAATACCAAGACAAGCCGATGAAAAAGAGGGGAGAGCGGCCAGAGATCACCGAAAAGTAGACAGAGAAGCTGAATTTTCTGCTGCTGTTGAAGAGGAAGAACAGCTGAAGAACATAAGGCTCCAGCGAACTGTCGTTCATTCTGTCGCTGGAACAATCGCTGTTTAAGCTGCTTCAACAGTTCTTCTACTACACTTTACGTCCGATCTTTTCTCCTGTTCTATTTTTTTCTCTGCTGTAACACTCTGAACCCGGTTCTGTAACATTTATACAAGTATCTTTTGCCCTTTACAAGTATTTTTTTCAGCTGTTGCACCATTATTTCACCCTGTAATCAACTTTTGGAGCAATGAAAAGATCTTTTGAGCAAGTTTTCTTCACCATGAGCTAAGTACATTTACTGGGATGATGGAGGAGGTTTTTCCCTCAATATTATGTGGTAAGTCTAATTTAATTTAATTTCTTTATAATTCTTTACTTATTAAATTGCATAGATTTGAAATAGAAAAACGGTTTTCATTCAGTAGTAGTGTTTTTGTTTGATGGGTCATGCTGGGTTGACAACCTCTGATGTCCCATGCTTGTGATTTACCTCTGCTTGTTTACATAAAATCATATTTTGGCAATATTTGAGCTTAACTTATTTAAAAAGAATTACATGATTAATCACATAATTTGTTGGAAATAACTGAGTCCTGATTCCTGGTTTTCTCCATCTTTGATAAAATCATCTCTAGTTTATTTTGCTTTGTTTTATTTAATTAGATTAAGTCTGTTATTTTCTAAAATCATTATCTTCACAAGTCTAGTAACGAACTTTTTTTTACCACTATTCTAAAACACATCATGAGTCTTCAAGGGGTGGATGAACCTTAAGTCCCTAAGTGCATCTTATTTGGGTCGCTGCCAGAAAAGAGATAATTTGATGATTCCATCATAGGTACATGCCTCTAGGAATTTTCCGTTGGATGGAGCGAGAATTTAGATTGAAGTTGAAACTGATGTTGGCGTCTAGCGTCTGGAACATTGATTCGTGAGGGACTGACCTTCTATATTCTTTGTACTAGTGAAAGTGAGAACTGAATTGTTCATTGATGATACATATGATCCCCTGAGTATTCTATGACTTTACTTATTTTTAAAAGATCTAAATCTTTAGCAATGCAGGTGCAGTCGTGGTTGATCGCTTGGAAGCTTCGTGAAGTTCAAAAAAATTCTTGTAGAGCAGGTTCTCCAACAGAGCACGGTAGAATGGCCTCATTCTGTTGATGCAGAGTTCCACCAGTTGTAGTTGAGTCACTCTTGGATCGTGACAATCAAGAGCTTCGGTTCTGAATCGGCGCACGTAGTCATCAGGATGTTCATTGTCTCTCTGGAATAATCTCCATAGATATGATAGAGTGACTTGTTTAAAGACGAAGAAATATTATTTTTAAAAGGTGTTAACCATCTCACACCAGTTAGAAACGCTGTGAGGAGCGATGTTGTTATACCATGTGTACGCTCTCCCAGTGAGATAGTTTGAGAATTCTCTAAAACGAAGTACATGATTCTACTTGTATTCTCCCAGTAATTCCAAGACTCTAGACACATGTTCACGAGAATTCCTAGTCCTATTATAAAGTGAGAATGAAGGAGAGGAGTATTCCCTTGGGAGAGGAATCTTTTGGATTTCAAGAGGATAGGGGGATGGTGTTGGTGAATCATTGTTAGGCCCTCCCTTCCACGATTTTGCAGAAGCCTTTCCATATCTTCGCGAGTAATGAAATTAGATTGTTGGATCCTTTCTAGTTCGTGATCAGCAGGGCCGTGAACTTTAACATCCTCCTGGGTGTTATCCCTTGACGTGCTAGCATTATTAATTAGTCCTAAGAGCGTTTTCGGTATGTCGTTGCTACGGTGATAATTGCTCTGTGAGAATCTTGAGAAAGGCAAGTATCTCCTTTTGAGTGGTGGCCATGTCAGTTTGAGTCCTAGCAAAAGTCTCATGCCTCTGCATCAAATCCACTATGCTAGGAGTTTGAACATTTTTGGTTTTTCGGCGACTTGACTAGTAGGAGTGGGATTCGTGTTACACGTGCTGGTTTTAGGAGGGATGGTTTCATTGGAACCATCATTAGCGTTACCAGAATTGAGATTAGAATTAGTAGTTACTGACCCTGACCTAAGATTGACCTTTTTTTAAAGAAGATGAATACTTATATAACCGAGAGTTTGACCTCCCATTGTGGTCGCCAAAATGTTTTAGTGGAAAAACAGATAAAAATATGAAAGGTCGTAAAGAATACGAAATATCAAAATTGTACAAGGCTATCCTAAACCAAAAAATGGTCATTCCAACCTTGCTTCGGTCATAGAAGAGGAGAAGGGTTGATCTTTTGGAGGAAATCAGAGAATGATAAGATAAGATAAGAGCTTAGTGAGTTCTAGTCGTAGAACTCAAATCTCTATGGCAGAGTTCAAGTATAAGAATATGAAGTTGTTTATAATAGTATGATGAACTCCCATAAATTTGTTATCTCTAACTCGTATTGTTTTCTTTTTAAAACATAATAAGTCTTCTATTTATAGTGTTTGAACTCTTGATCTCGTAGGAAGTGGAAGAGATGGAGAGATATTGAGGTGGAGAACATGGTTGAGAATATGCCCATTTATGATGGGATAAACCGTAACTCCCATCATGGCTTGGAGAATACTCGTAACTGTAATGCTTATTATCATCTCCTCTTGTAACGTTCCATTTAATTTCTTCTCATCGTGGGTGTTCAGTTACACCTTACATGCTATAAACCGCCAGACCATTACCCCAATGAGTATCCCCCTTGTGACACGTTGGATGTTGTGTATATTTGATAGTTGGGTCATATGACTGACTTTTTCGAATAATCTAACTACTAGTGTCAAGTCTAGTAAGGTTAGCAAGTCTAAGCTTGGGAGTGTGCAAGCTTGAAAACAGAAAGACTTGGAAATGACACAAACTTGGAAGTGAAAAACCTAGATGTGAGCAGGCTTCAGAATGATACAAGCTTGGAAGGGTCCAAAGTCAAGACTATAAAAGTTCTTAAGGACCGAACATGGGATTATCGGCATGCTCTCGAGGACTAAGCAATGTTGGCGCCACTTTTTCGAGGACCAAGCAAGGGTTGGCATGTGATCGAAGGGAGAATTGTAGCATCGTATCCCTGAGAAATGAGCAAGTCATGGTCCCCGTGGACCAAGGCTTGGTGATCGAGCAGGGCATGGTCCCTAAGGACCAAGGTTTCATGATCGGTCAAGGCATGATCCTCAAGGACCAGGGCTTGGTGATCGTGTAAGGCATGGTCTCCGGGGACCAAGGATTGATGATCGAGTATGGCATGATCCCGAGGACCATGGCTTCATGATCGAGCATGGCACCGTGTCCGGGCATGGCATCGTAACCCTGAGTACCCTGGCTTCGTGTCCTAGATGAATGAACAATGTGGGTTCTCGAGACATCTAGGCTCCATATTTTTGATATGAGATATGAATAAATTTATAAATTCGATATTTTTGATACGAGACAGATAAATTACTACAGGGGTTCGTCGTAGGAGAATTTGAAAGATTCAAATGTAGTTAAATCTCTGGGTAATTGGAGGTAGTATGAGAAAGTCACAGGAGTTTGGGAAAGTTTTGGAGTTCTGGGTCTAGGGAGTTTTTCAATTTAACAAAACTCCACCAAAAACTCTTATTTTCCCAGAGACTTTATCCAAGAACAAAAACCTCATTAAACTCCCTCAAACTCCCCAAATTATAAAATCCCTCTAACTCTAGGGTTTATGACTAACAGAGATTTTAAAAAAATCTCTCACGACTAACAAGAGATTTGGAGGTATTTTTAGAAACCCCCTAGAAAACTCCGACCACTAACAAAGATTTTAAAGGATTTTATAAAACTCTCCCACGACTAACAACGGATTTTTTAACTACTCTGAAATACATTAAAATCTCTCAGACTCTCACACGACTAATCCCCTGTACAATTTTCGCCTCTGTCAAAATTCCACCATCTACAATTTGTTGAAGACATGAGTACCAAGACGTGGAATGAATTTATTAAAGACATGCTTATATAATGGGAGAAGAAGATATCATCATACGAGAAGCTTGAGGTCAGTGTTGCATGGTTTCAACAACAATTCAATTTCATCAACACAAGTTGCACAATAATAAAATCGGCCTTTATCCATCAGTGGATGATTTCAAACAAGAAAAATGAGGCATTACATGCAACGAACATCAAGAAGCTAAATCATGACTTGGCTGCGAGCACTGAAGCGTTCAGTAATAAGACAGGGGAAAATATTCTATTGAAAATGCTTAGATGCCTTGAGTATTAATTCCCCAACTTGGAACGTTTCTAAAGTTTCTTGCTGTGTAATATTCCCTATAAACTCTTTCTATGATATCTTGCTTTGGTCGCATCCCATTAAATTAACATTAGTAAAATAAAATAAAATGTAAGTATCTAATCCTATCCGCAAGAGGCGGAGGCAGTGTTGTTTTTAATAAACGATACAAATGGAGACTGATTAGTCACCCAAGTCTAAGCATGCTTTATCAGAAAAAATTACAACAGCTTAATAAAAATTCTTAATTAAATTTTTAATCAAAACAAATAATCATAATTTTTTTATAAAAATCAATTAAAAAAGAAATATATCACTTTTCTTGAAACAATGGCTTCCTTCATCGTCCCAGCAAAGGGGTTTAGCTCCTCATATTAATCACTTGATCAAAATAATGATTCATGGATCAAAGTGTTTACAAATGATGAAAAAGAGTGAAAATAATGAAAACAGGAAATTCACAACGTTTGTTAGGCGTTACGAACTCCCCGTTATAGAGGGAAAAGTGTTTCACTGAAGATAAACGTTGCAAAATGAAGATAAATATTACAAAGATTAAAAGCTTTAGCAACAAAATCTTCAACTTTTTGGCCACGAAAACTTCAACCTTT
>JAJJMC010009994.1:692827-740968 GCA_023531435.1 Papaver californicum | reverse complement strand
TCTCGTGTCTTCAAAATTTATGCAAATTCCTACTAAACAGGAAAGAAAAATAATCTTGTCTTACAGCTTGGGATATCACAAATTTATTCACACAGTAGAGAGATATGACTTCCCGCCAAAATTTATTTTTTTGAAATTAAAAGAAGGTGGGTGCCTCGAACCATAACATGGGTGCCTTTATATCTCCTAGGGGTGCCTTTATTAGTTCCATGGGTGCCTTTAACAATTTCCTGGGTTCCTTTAACACTTTTGATGGGGTGTTTTTAACATTTTTTAGCCGATTTCTCCATGATTATTTATTCTTCCAAAAATACCTACAAACATAATAAAATGCCAAAATTAGTACAAAATGAGCACTAACAATATTTAGAATTGAGACAAATCAGAAATAAAAATGTGTCTATCAAGTGTTCTCTGGTGCTATATTCCACAATTGAATTCCCAAAAATTACTTTGTGCCAATATTCATGATCAACTGAATGATATTGACTTACTAAAAAGGCCTATAGCACTTTGTATAGAAGCATGTAGCAATTTACATATGAATTTGCATGACTAAAGCACTACAAATGTGCTTAAATATCAAGCCAAAGTTGTGCTAAACACAAAATATAACTCTTACTAGCGAAATCTAACATTGATCATGTTAATCCTTACTTTAAGGAACCAACCAACGAGAATAACATAAAGTAAAACTAATTTCTAAGCTTCATAATGCTAAAATAGGGTTCGCAACGCTTACTGATAGACACATTTTTATGTCTTATTTAGTCTCGTACTTGTATTAATAGTCCTCATATTTTGGTACTAATAATATGATTTTTTGTGCTTTTGGAAGAATAAACTATTGTGAGAAAATTGGGTTAAAAAGTGTTAAAACCACCGCCAGCAAAAGTGTTAAAGGCACCTTCAGATTGGATTAGGGCACCCATGATTTTGGATAAAGGCACCCAACTATGGCTAAAGACACCCACAAGTTTATAAAGATACCCATATCAAATTCAAAAGGATTTTGTGGCGGGAAGCTTAAAATGAATCTGCATGGAATTCTATACGTGAGTTAGAGGGCTTTAAGAAAGTATATCTTCTTGCTATTTGTGTAAGAATTTGTATAAGTTAGGAAATTTAGAAGACTAAAGAAATCTCACGAGTGTCTGCGCTAAACAGGGAAGAAAATCAGGGCAAGATCTTCTCACGTGAAACATGGAATTATTTTCCTATTTCACTGGAAATCGTTTTTATGCTAATCGATATGTTGTTAGATTAATAAGAGGAGACAATGCGAAGATATAGTACTCACGAGTTTAAACACATAAACAATATCATGAAAAATAATCACCGAAATAATATTTCATCAATTATGAGAAGATTTTGGATGATTTGGAGGAGTTAATCGAGTTATGTGGTGCTGTACTATAAATATAAGTCGATGGGAACAAGTTAAGGGGGTTGGCTTTGGCCAAAATAGCATCAGAAAAAAATTAGAAAAAATCAAGTTCATCTCGTGGAAGAAGAAAAAGAACAGACTACACTCAAGAAAAGTCGCAGATTCTGTGGCTAATTCATTTGAAGGAAACAGCTCCAAGAAACAGTCGTATTTCTAACAGTTGTTTCTGCAACGCATTTTTTTGAATCTGAAACACTTGTCTAGTAACGGTGAATATTGCAACACTTAAAACGTTGCAGTTTTCCTGATTTAGTGTTTGTTGTTTATTTTCTTCTTCTTAAGCACTTTTGAGCTATGTAGCAACCTTTTGAGAGTGTCTTGGGCAAGATGAGCTAAACCCCATATGCTGAGGTGACAGAGGAAGCCATTGTTTTAATAAAAGTGGTATATTTCTATTTGAATTAATTTTTGCAATTTCTTTTATGATTATTTGCCTTGATTAATAATTTATTTAATGATTTTTGTTAAGCAATTGTGATTTCGTTAGATGGTACATGCTTTGGCCTAGGTTTTAGATGTTCCATGCTTTTGTTATACAATTATTATTTTGAAAATCTACTTATTGCAATATTTTAGAATCAAATTAAATATAAGAATTGCATGAATATTAATTAGTTTGAATCACTTTAATTGGTTAATGGTGAAATCCATAACCTCAGTATTTATTAATATTATTTTCATATTTTGTGTATATTTTTAGTTTAAATTAATTTATTAAATCTAATTTCAATCTTCACAAGTTCGAGCGAACAATAACTTTATTTAACTATAAACTGCAACAGGGAAGGACGACAATTACGGTATTGTCTCGTCCCCTCGGGTTCGTACACTGACACAGGAGTTGGTGGCCCGAGTCGACTACAACCGATTCATCCCCGTCTGGTACGGGAGGTAAGACTCGATCAACCCACGAATCCCCTGTCAGTGGGTTTTTTGTATTCCTTTGTAATGCATATATGTTGAGGACTTGAATACGGATTTATTTTCTAGTAAAGGGCAAGGACTGGCCATATAAGATAAGGACTCGGATTTCATCACCGTTTCCTTCTTGCCCGCCTTAGGAACACGTTACCTAACGCGAACCTAAGCCTAAAATTTGACTCGAAAGAGACCTATAGGGTATCGAGCTTATTGAAAAATCATTCAAAAGGACTGTATTGGTTATTTTGTTAGCCTAACTCAAGGTTCAAGAAGACTATTTCAAGTTGATTAGAGACACCTTGTAACCCAGGGAAAAGTGCCAAAGAGATAGGGTTATCAAAGCTCCTTAGAGCTTATCCTGTTTCTCTTCGACTTAATGTAATTTGGATCGTTCTGAGAGATTCTCTAAAACTTTAACTAGTTGCCTTTTGGAAGAATAGAAGCTGGTCTAGAAATAATCTAAGTGGAGCCATCATGCTTTTTTTTTGCTAGATTCAGTAGGTTTGATTTGTTTGAGTCGACCTTGTTTGTGTTTGTTTAGAACCCTTTCCGGTAGGATTTATTTTCTTAGATTTTTTTGTTATAAAATGTCGAGCTGGTATTACGATAAATATCCGACTGAGTTTCAAAACAGGCATTACCCTTACTATGAACATAGTGTGGATAGTACTTGGGACCACTACCAACCTTCTGAAGGTTATGGTTCATACCATGAAGGCCCCAATTACTATTCGTACGCGCACCAGTCATATAAACGGGAAAACAAGCAGTTAGGATCTAGCAATCTTTATGATCTAGTTGTTTCTCTAGGGAATTCCGTCAAGGAGTTGACTGAGGATACAAGAAGAATCATAAAGGAGATGATTGAGGATAGAAATAGGTTCGTATTAAGTATGAAAGAAATTTCTACAAAGAATAATATTGCTCAAAATGATCTTAATTGTAAATACAGTGTTTCCACTTTTACCCTTGATAATAATGATGAATATTTACCTAATTTAGAGGACGAGGTTAGAATAAAAGACACTATTTATTTAGATAAGGTTCAATCATCTTTATATTATTATGATGATGAAGATACTTTTGATGAAATTGAAATCCGTAGTCATAATGATGAGGAAATTCTCAGAACAATTGAGTTTCATGATAATAATGATGTCTCTAGTTCCGATCCTAATAATATTAATGATTATTCACCTATTTAAGAGGAAAGGGATTTAACTAGAGATAACATTGTTATAAACGGTGAAATATTTCCTAATTATTATGAAGACGACGATGGTTTAGAGGAACGAGTCTATTCCGAGACTAGTGTTTTAGAGTCCAACGATTCAAGGACAACAGTCTCAAACGAAGAAGATGAACTCGTAGAAATCTTAAATGTGAGTGAGACTGCACCACCTGATTATAACTTAGAAGAAGCAATTGACCATTTTCAGGAATCTGATGATCTAAAAATTAGGGAAATTGTGACTAGTCTATCTAGAGACACCCAAAATTATAAGTTTGGGGGTGATTATCATTCTCCCTGTGCTTTACCTTTAAATCTTTTAAAAGTCCCTCACTTGGGACTTGATGTTTGTGCCTCTACCATATTAAGAGACCATCTTCAAGAACTGTTTCCCGAACCTAATCATGTCCAAAAAGAAATTCAGTTGTTAGAAACCCATCCTCTGGTCGATGTGGTTCACCTAGGAAATAATACCAAGATTGACTTTGTTTTCCCACCAAAATATTTTCTTCCATATGTGAGAACGTTTGAATTTCAAATGTGTCAGTTATTAACTTTTGAGACAAAGCCTAATTACTTTAGGAGATTAAAGTCGACACATTTGCTTAAGAATGACTACCATTTTCATAGTAGTCAACTGTGTGGGTCAAATCTGATTGACTTTGAGGATCCACAAATTTTCAGGTTATTATTATATGCCTTAAATTTATTATTTGAGTTTTTCCAGACTCTAGAACCTGATCCTTCGTATGAGGAAATTCAGCCTAAAGAGATTTATCTAGACCCTTTCATAGAGCCCGAACCTGAACCTCAATTAAATGTAGTTGTCTTAAACAAGACACTAGATAGGGATAAGGGTGTACTTTGTTTGTTCACTTTCTGGGTCCGATGTAGTTTCCTTCTATTTTGGATAATATTGTTTTATTCAGAAGACCCAAAATTGTTCCGACTATTTCTCTATGATTTAATGAGGTGACTAATTATTTCTTAGTCTGGCTGAAGACTTTAAACTTAGCACTTCTTGGGAGGTAACCCATGCTCATGTGACACGTTAATATCTTTCATTAACTCCTTTACTTCGATTGGTAACAGTTTCTGCTTGTTCATATATTTAATCATTCATCTTTAGAACATTGAGGACAATGTTAGATTTAAGTTTGGGGGTAAGGGAAAAACTTTTAGTGAAACATGAAACTCCAAAGTCTAGAAACTTGTGAATTATTCAAGATGACACTAACCATTCTAGGTATATGGAAACTTAGCTCTTTTTCTATAGGAATTGGTGTGCCTAGTTAAGTGGTCTATTCATATCTGGATGCACTCAGGTGTTAGAAATAACATGATAATCATTAAACAAGTATATCTCGGAATCATCATAATCATATCACTTTCTATTTTTATTTTTGCAATTTTATGTTTCTCTAAGTGATTTGGTGGGGACCTAGTTTTCCATAAGGTCGTAGCTTGGATGCGTTAGAATTTTAATTTTGTTGAAAAAAATTAAATTTGACACTTTGATAGCAATATGTGTGTGTTTTTCCTGTCTCTGTCGCCTAAGCAAGCGTGGAATGCAGGATCCATAGGAACTATCATGTAATCTACTGAAAAGGAGCATGTGCTTAGATTCAAAAGATCTAGTACTCCTTATGAATCTATTATGCCTCTAGAAGAAGCACTCAAGAAGTTAGCTGAGAATACAAATAGGTTTGTGTTAAAGACGAAAGAAAGAATTGCTCAAAATAATCTTAATTGCCAATACATTGTTTCCACTTTTACCCTTGATAATAATGATGAATATTTACCTGATTTAGAGGACGAGGTTAGAATAGAAGAAATTATTTATTTAGATAAGGTTCAATCATATTCATATCATTATGATGATGAGGATGCTTTTGATGAGGAAATTGAAATCCGTAGTCATAATGATGATGAAATTTTCACAATAATTAAGCTTCACGATAATAATGATGTCTCTAGTTCCGATCCTAATAATATTAATGATTATTCACCTATTAAAGAGGAAAGTGATTTAACTAGAGATACCATTGTTATAGACGTTGAAATATTTCCTCATTATTATGAAAAAGATGATGGTTTAGAGGAACAAGTCTATTCCGAGATTAGTGTTTTAGAGTCCAACGATTCAGGAACAATAGTTTAAAACGAAGAAGATAAACTCGTAGAAATCTTAAATGAGAGTGAGACTGCACTACCTGATTATAACTTAGAAGAAGCAATTGACCATTTTCAGGAATCCGATGATCTAAAAATTAGGGAAATTGTGACTAGTCTATTTAGAGACACCCAAAATTATAAATTTGGGGGTGATTATCATTCTCCCTTCGCTTTACCTTTAACTCTTTTAAAAGTCCCTCACTTGGGACTTGATGTTTGTGCCTCTACCATATTAAGAGACTATCTTCAAGAACTGTTTCCCGAACCTAATCATGTCAAAAAAGAAGTTCAGTTGTTAGAAACCCATCCTATGGTCGATGTGGTTCGCCTAGGAAATAATACCAAGATTGACTTTGTTTTCCCACCAAAATATTTTCTTCCATATGTGGGAACGTTTGAATTTCAAATGTGTCAGTTATTAAGTTTTAAGACTAAGCCTAATTACTTTAGGAAATTAGAATCGACACATTTACTTAAGAATGACCACCAATGTGGGTCAAATCTGATTGACTTTGAGGATCCACAATTATTCAGGTTATTATTATGTGCCTTAAGTTTATTATTTGAGTTTTTCCAAACTCTACAACCTGATCCCTCGAATCCTGCCTATGGGAAAATTCACCTTAAAGAGATTTATCTAGACCCTTTCATAGAGCCCGAACCTGAACCTCAACTAGATGTAGTTGTCATAAACAAAACACTAGATAGGGATAAGGTTGTACTCGGTTTGTTCACTTTATGGGCCTGCTGTAATTTCCTTCTATTTTGGAAACATTATTTTATTCAGATGACCCACAGTTGTTCCGACTATTGATATATGATTTAATGAGGTGATTAATTGTTTTTTAGTCTGGATGAAGATTTTAAACTTAGCACTTCTTGGGAGGTAACCCATGCTCATGTGACATGGTAATATCTTTCCTTAACTCCTTTACTTCCATTGGTAACAGTTTCTCCTTGTTCATATATTTAATTATTCATCTTTAGAACATTGAGGACATTGTTAGATTTAAGTTTGGGGGTAAGGGGGAAACTTTTAAGTGAAATATGAAACTCCAAAGTCTAGAAACTTGTGAACAATTTAGGATGACACTAACCATTCTAGGTAGATGGAAACATAGCTCTTATCTATAGAAATTGGTATGCCCAGCTAAATGGTCTATTCATATCTGGATGCACTCAGGCGTTAGAAATAACATGATAATCATTGAACAAACATATCTTGGAATCATCATAATCATGTCACTTTCTATTTTTATTTTTGTAATTTTATGTTTCTCTAAGTGATTTGGTGGGGCCCTAGTATTGTCATATGGTCGTAGCTCGGATGCATTAGAATTTTAATTTTGTTGAAAAAAAAGACACTTTAACAGCAATATGTGTGTGTTATCCCTGTTTTCGTCGCCTAAGCAAGTGTCGAATGCAGGATCCATGGGAACTATCATGTAATCTGTTAAAAAGGAGCATGCGCTTAGATTCAAAAGATCTAATCATATAGTCGAGAATTATGGAGCATCCGAGCCGGACTTTATACTAATATTTTGGGAAACACCGTTCACCTTAGTCAACATATGCACCATTCATCACTTTTATATCCATCTTCTAATCTATCCTTGTGTTTGAATTTGATTGATTCCGAGCAGTGTGAATTATATCTAGTTTTGGATGTTCAATGATTATTTGAGTAGAGTTGTATTTTTATATGAATTTTAGTACGATGAGTGCAAACTCGTGTACAACAATTGAACCATATAGGGTAATGATTCACATAGCCGAAGAATTTAGTACGCCAACTAAACAGCTTGTTTAGTGTTTACCCTCAATCGTTCACAGGTAGCTAGGGTTTGGAGTATAGGTTTTGTGGGTACACCTCTTGTAAACCCTCACGAGACAAAACTCGTCCGATAGGGACACCTATGGGCTTAAAGGCTTATTGCACACATTAAGTGCAATCGCGATGCCTGCGAAGGTGAGTTAGGATCTATTTTTTATTAGATTTGCTCGAGGACTAGCAAATAATAAGTTTGGGGGTATTTGATAGACACATTTTTGTGTCTTATTTAGTCTCGTACTTGTATTAATAGTCCTCATATTTTTGTACTAATAATATGATTTTATGTGCTTTTAGGGTTTTTGGAAGAATAAACTTTTGTGGAGAAAATTGGCTTAAGTGTTAAAAACACCCCCAAAAAAGTGTTAAAGGCACCTTCAGGTTGGATTAGGGAACCCATGATTTTGGATAAAGGCACCCAACTCCGGCTAAAGACACCCATGGTCGGTTTTCAGCCAAGCAAAATTAATTCAAGTTCTTACTTCACTAATATAGATTAGAGTATAGTAATAAGAATAAGTTCGTTCCCACAGAGAGGCAGGTGATTGTTAATTACCTTTGATTACTTATGTAAACAGGGGGGGGGGGGTTGTTGTGACTATAACTAAATTATACTAAAGCAAAAAGATTAAAACGAATATCAGAGATAAAGAACATTGGTTAGAGAGTTCATCTTCCATATTCCAACATGTTATCAACCAAATCATACTCAACATTCATGCACTCTCAATATCAATAACCCTAAAACATTCTATCGCAGGCTTACTCCGGCAAAACTCCTATTATCATCAAAGGTGCAAGAGCCAATCTTTGAATCCTTTTCACCGAATAACTTGGTGCAAGAGCCACTCAAGTTTAACCCAATGAAAGCAATGGTATTTGTGAGTTGAGGTTACTCTAAGCAATCCGGCGAAAGAGCCACTCAGATTTAACCTAGGTCACGCTTCTACACATAATTGCATGGCAACATCCCGTCGTTAACAACTATGTTATACTACTTGTAACAAGGGTCTTTCGAAAATTCCGGATCTCAAACCCTAGTTTAGCTATAAATGTCAATGCATGCTCATCTAATTTGCAACTTAAACAAACAAGCAATCCATCATACAAGGCTTTATCGACGGTAGAACATAAGCGATATTGAAGAGATTATGAACATATGAGAATAAATACTTCAATTAATAAACATGTTTTCCAACTTAGGACTACATATCTAACCAATAAGAAAAGTTTAGTTCACCATGGATTTCTCAAAATCCATGGAAAATAATCAAGAAAGCAAGTAAAGCAAACCCTAAATTCTTGTTCTCCTAGTGTTTTCAAGTGTCAACGTCCTTATTAATGTCTTGGATGTCTCCTTATATAGTATCCACGAAATCTAGGTTTTTAATCCTTCCGGGACCATGTTTTCCATGTTTTAGGAGCCCACACACGTGCCAAAACTCCCCATTTACGGTTGGGTTCGAGCCAATAAACCCAACCGTAACTCTGGCACAAAAATATCACCCAAAAGCCCCCAGATTTACGGTTGGGTTCGATCCAATCAACCCAACCGTAACTCTGACACAAAAATTCGCTCCAAAATTCCCAGGTTTACGGTTGGGTTCGAGCCAATAAACCCAACCGTAATTCCTCCTGAATACTTTTTTGTACTTCACTATTTTGATCATTACTCCCTCATCCGATGTCCGATTGACCTCATTCTTTTTGGATTGCCTTCTTCTTTCAATTCTATACAAGATGGAAATGACAAAATTTTCATGTTTCTTCAATTAATTTTACGGTTGGGTTTGAGAGTAGACCCAACCGTAAATTTTCCTGGAATTCGCCTCCAAAGTTGTGTTTCCATCCTTTAACCTCTTCTTTGGTTGAATACACTTCAGAAATCCTAAGAATCTCATAAACAAACAAAATCAAAGCATAATGATATGAAAACTAACAAGAAATCAATGAATTAGAGTATCCAAATAGTGCAAATAATGCACCTATCAACCCACAAGTTTATAAAGACACCAATATCAAATTCAAAAGGATTTTCTGGCGGGAAGCTTAAAAATGAACCTGTATAAATTGTATACGTGAGTTAGAGGGCTTTAAGACAATATATCTTCTTGCTATTTGTGTAAGAATTTTTACAAGTTAGGAAATTTAGAAGATTAAAGAAATCTCACGAGTGTCTGCGCTAAACAGGGAAGAAAATCAGGGAAAGATCTTCTCACGTGAAACATGGAATTAATTTCCTATTTCACTGGAAATCGTTTTTATGCTAATCGATATGTTGTTAGAAGAATAAGAGGAGACAGTGCGAAGATATAGTACTCACGAGTTTAAACACAGAAACAATATCATGAAAAATAATCACCGAAATAATATTTCATCAATTGTGAGAAGATTTTGGATGATTTGGAGGAGTTAATCGAGTTATGTGGTGTTGTAATATAAATATAAGTCGATGGGAACAAGTTAAGGGGGTTGGATTCGGCCAAAATAGCATCAGAAATAAATCAGAAAAAATCAAGTTCATCTCGTGAAAGAAGAAGAAAAAGAACAGACTACACTAAAGAAAAATCGCAGATTCTGTGGCTAATTCATTTGAAGGAAACAGCTCCAAGAAACAGTCGTATTTCTAGCAGATGTTTTTTCAACGTATTTTTTTCAATCTGAAACACTTGTCTTGTAACAGTGAATACTGCAACACTAAAAAACGTTGCAGTTTTCCTGATTTAGTGTTTATTGTTTATTTTCTTCTTCTCAAGCACTTTTGAGCTATGTAACAACCTTTTGAGAGTGTCTTGGGCAAGATGAGCTAAACCCCATATGCTGAGGTGATGGAGGAAGCCATTGTTTCAATAAAAGTGGTATATTTCTATTTGAATTAATTTTTGTAATTTCTTTTATGATTATTTGCCTTGATTAATAATTGATTTAATTATTTTTGTTAAGCAATTGTAATTTCGTTAGATGGTACATGCTTTGGCCTAGGTTTTAGATGTTCCATGCTTTTGTTATACAATTGTTATTTTGAAAATCTACTTATTACAATATTTTAGAATCAAATTAAATGTAAGAATTGCATGAATATTAATTAGTTTGAATCACTTTAATTGGTTAATGGTGAAATCCATAACCTCAGTATTTGTTAATATTATTTTCATATTTTGTGTATATTTTTAGTTTAAATTAATTTAATTAAATCTAAATTCAATCTTCACAAGTTCGAGCGAACGATAACTTTATTTACCACTATTACAAAACCATCACTTACAAATATCACAAACAACATATGAAGCCTTCCAACACTAATTTAACAAAAGGGACAACTCAAATTTGAGTTTGCAATGCTTATAAGCATTGCAGACAGCTTGCTTGGCCGGCCACACCAAACCAAACCACGAACATGGACTCACATGCTTAGCTAAATGCATAGACGTCCAGACTAAGTGTTCCAAACGCTTATAAGCGTAACAAATGATATATTTTTGATACCTAAGCCTAGGCTATTGTGCTACGGTCTAAATTCAATTATGAAACAATTATAAATGTTGCGAATTTACTATCTGTACCTAAAATTTGCTCCCAGGAAAAACAATGTACCGTTGAAGTACTTTTTTGTAGGTTCGAGGATCAAAATCGTACAAAACAAATTTAAACAAGTAGGATGTTTGTATTTGTTCTGTTTCGGTTACAAACAAAAGAGACGGGTTGATCTTAGTGAAGAAAGCAAAGAAAGTTGAAGGAATTGTGTGTTGTGATAGAAAAATAGCAGAGCTTGAAAATGATTTTCTATCTCTTCTCCGTCTATGGCTTGTTTTTCTGTGTTCTGTTTGAAATTAGCTAAGCATCCTATTTATAATGTATTGAGACCATATATTTTCCTTGTAAAGTAGTGGAAGTTGTAGGAAGATGGAGAAGTGGAGGTTGTGGGAATACTGTCCACTTTATCTCTGGGAAGTTTCTGGAAACTTCTAGACCATGACTCCAGTATCTCTCCAACCGCTCCAACTTACCACTGACTTTGTAACTTCCTTATAAAGGGGTAGTGCGACACCCATGTTGCTGTAAACCGCCAGACCAAAACCCCATGTTTTATCCCCCCCATTGTAATATGATTTGATATCTCGTAAGAGTTAATGGGGTCATGGCTTCAAATCCATGAGCCTTGTTGTAAAAATAATATTTCTACTAGACTTTATGTCAATTTTATCGTAATAAAGGTTTAAGTAATTGTGCTAGCTTGAGCGAATAATGGTGCTAGCATGAGAAAATAATAGTGCTAGCCATAGTGGAGCGTGGGACCTAGCAGTGGAGCTTGGTGTTGCATGGAGCATTGTCGCGCATGGAGCTTGGCGCGTACAGAACATTGGTGCTCGCGAGCATTGTCGCGCATGGAGTTTGGCGCGTACGAGAAGCATGGTGCTGCACGGAGCGATGTGGCGTACAGAGCATTGGTACTACTGCATGGAGCGCTGGGGCGTACATAGCATTTGTGCTTCACGGAGCTTGGGTTGCATGGAGGTTGGGGCGCGGCAGCAGCATTAGCGCTGCTGGCAGCGTGTGCGCTGTAGCCAACGTTGTCATGGCCCCACCTCTTTTATCGCTTTGGCCATACTCCTCTGTGGCTTTGTAGCTTCGTGGCTTTAATTGACTTTTGTTGTTTTGGTTGACTTTGTCTCTTTTATTATTTGGACACATGTATGCTAGAAGTGTGGCAAGGGCTTACTAGAGCCTATACTTGTTGTTTCCAGGACTATAGCCTATATGTTACTTGTTTATTGACATTGACTAATGCCATGACCATGGCTACGATCTATTTAGAGTTCCTCAATCTTGTGAGATTTAATAGTTGGCATTTATGCCTAATTTATGTGCAGTGCATATAGAAAACCTTCTAGAGATTCAGCTGTGGAAGTTTGCAATCTTGAAATTATGCTCGATGCGACTCTGCAATTAGATAGTATGTATCCGTTTAGCGTTTTTATTCGAATATTTGTTTCCTTTATTCTGAATATCCGCGATTTTGAATAACCAGCATGTTTTGTTTTATACAAGTAGTTTGTATGGATGCACATGAAATAACGAGGTTTTTGTTGCATAAAGCTCTGAAATTTTACGGGTGCACGTAAAAGGGGCTACAGGGCTTCTGTAACCATATAATGAATATATATTCTCAATTCTATTGTGGAATGTAAGATAATATTTCATATTCATAATTCTGATCTCGAGCCAGAATATATATATATACATTTTCATGTTTCTGCAGTTGGGCAGAGATAATATTACAATTTTCTCATTTGTCAAAAACCCACCATCAACACATATATGGCCTCACGCATATATATATTCATACATGGACTCATGCACATATTTTCATACCTGACATGCCGCACATATTCTTGCACTCACCATGCTACGTATATGCTTGCACTCAGCATGCCACACCTATTTTTCTATATTCAGCACATCAATACTAATTGACTTATGTAAACTCATATTGTTCTTCATAAATTCAATAAAATAAAATAAAACACGCATTTTATTTTAATTTGTATATTCTTTCAAAAATTAGTCTTATCAAACTCAACAGGATAGTCAAGCATGACAAGCTAGTAATCAAATGACTAACTAAGCAAGTCTCATTTGACTTCAAAGTAATAGTGATTAATGTTACAAAAATTAAACGAGACATCAAAGATGTCACAAATGAGGGGATATTCACTAGGGTATTGGTCTCGCGGTCTACGGCGTGCGGTGCAACAGTGCATCCATTAAAAAGAAATATCTGGAAAGTTCGATTGATGGTTGAGTAGAGGAATAATGGGTGTGCAACCGTCCATTCATCCTCAAACAAAGTGAAAACAGTTACTAACATATTCTCCACCATCTCCACTTTGCCACTACTCCACTATCGTCACTTTCTACGAGGTGAGGTTAGGTGAACAATTATAATAACTATTATAAGTATATTATTCAATATATTGAACAGAAAGAACACACAAGTCGAACAAAATTAATTTTCATGCAAACTTCTCAGTCACACATACAGAGAGATGTTCATAGCTATTACATACCTATCACATCCTAAAGAATCTGATAATCTGACCTCAACCTTTCTCTCACTTCCCTCCCTAAGACCAACCCTTCTCATTCCTTTGTGACCGAAACAAAATTGGAACGACCATCTCTTGGTTTTGGCAAATTTTGATCTGATTTTGATCTCTCGAATCTTGAAAGTACTTTTACAATACAAATGTTTAGGGATTAGACTAATTTCATGTTCTCACCTTATTTTTCCTAAATTAGCCTTTATTTTTGTTTTCCTCTCAAACATTTTGACGACCACATTGGGAGATCAATTTCTCGGGTTGTAAAATCAACTTCTCAATTTCTAAATTTTCTCAATTTCGAGATGGTTGGCCTTAGGTTGAATTCAACAACTACTCATTATAACTCTAATCACATTGACGTTAATGGCAACGCCTTAAGTATTTCTCCTGTTAACACCAACGTTGTGACTACACCCCTTACTAACGACACCTCAGAAGAAACCAGAAATAGCGAGACTCTAGTTACTTTGGCTAGACTAGCACAGAGACAAAAATAGCTTGCTAGAGATGTAGCAAGGATGGAAGGTGCACACAGAGCAATGATTAATTTTCTTCATACGCTAATAGGTGAACTGGAGCGTTGTCATCTTTTCGAAGAAAATCCAGAATTCCTCGAACCAGGGCCTGATCCCACATCTAATGCTTCTTTTCCTCATTACATCGGGATTTTTACTACCTGCGAAAAGCCAGTAGGCTAGGAAGAAACGTTCTTTATTGAGAGTTTGTGCGAGCTTCTGTATTTTTCTAAAGGACAACGAGTTGATGTGTTTGCTTCTCTGAATCGTGTTGCTATTGACAAACACCTGACTCCATCTTCCTCAGAAGTTTCAGAAATATCCATCGTGTCAGACCCTCTCATAAGTAACATCACCTTTACTAAAGAAGACATGATGACTGAAGAAGGTCATAATCAAGATTTAGATGTGATTGCACATATCAATAATTTTGAAATTCAAAAGGGATCTTATCGACATCGGCGCAGCCGCTAATATCATTCCTCTCAAGACTCTCAAAACAACCAGAGTTCATCAAAGCAAAATTGTACATCACCCTGTTGTGATGAAAGACTTTGAAGGAAATCAGACCAACACCTGCGGATATGTCTACTTAGATCTGAAGGTAGGTCATATTCAGTCAAAAGTTAAATTTCATGTGATCGAGAAGAAACTTGAATACCATATGATACTGGGACGAAAATGGTTTCACGACAACAAGGTTGTCCCTTCAACCTACCACCAGTGCATGAAGAATATACTTAACTAAAAATTATTCGTATAGCAGTATCGTCATCTCCTTATGCTCCAGTCTATGATGCTGAATTTTTTGAACCAAGGGATGATGAGCATGGCCTACCAAACAAAATATACACTATGCCACTATATACTAGGCGTCAATTGAAAGGACTGAAAGGATGTCATCTCCTACACCTAATGAGCAGACCAAACTCCCCAAAACGCCTCTCTTAGTAGACTTTGCCAGACAATATCCTGCAGTTGCTAGAATACCAACTCATTCTGACACTAAAAGAGGACGCAATTTCGTCGCCAACTATGATACTGAAGGGAGAGTGATCTACCCCCATCGTTTTTATTAGAAACTAGATGGGGGGGGGGGATATCAAGGAGCCTTCCTTATCAGAAGAATACATCACAACGAACGTGTACAAAGAAAGGAAGAAGTGCATGACGCACCATGATATCTGCAGGATGACACAAACTCGACAACAGATGAACTGGAAACGGTCAACATCGGGACAGAAGAAACGCCAAGACCCATCTCAATTAGTTCGACTTTATCACCATATGAACAGGCAGGACTTGTAAACCACTTTAAAGAATATCAAGATACATTTTCCTGGACTTACAAAGAGATGCATGATGTAGACGATAAGTTGTGTACTCATCACCTTCATATCATTCCTGGATATAAACTTGTCAAACAACCACAGAGACAGTTCAGGCATAAGGGGGATAAACTAAACAAAATCGAAATACAGAAGCTACTCACTGCTGGATTTATCAAGATTATCCAACATCCTACCTGGCTGGCCAACGTCATGCCTGTCAAAAACAAGAACGGTCAAATTAGATGTTGTACAGATTTTAAAAATTTGAACAACTGTTATCCCAAAGATGTTTTTCTTCTCCCCAACATCGATATGCTAGTTGATGCTAGTAGCGGCCACGACATGTTCTCTTTCATGGATGTCTATAGTGGTTATAACCAAATCAAGATGTATAAACACAATACTTGTAAAACTGCTTTCCAAACTTGAATCATGAATTTTATTATACTGTAATGCCTTTTGGTTTAAAGAATGCAGGTGTTACCTATCAATGCGCTATGAATGCAATCTTCTATGATATGATGCATAAGCAGGTAGAAATTACGTTGATGATGTGGTTGTCAAGTCCGATGCTCAAGAAGACCATTTACAGGTGCTACACCAAGTTTTTAAATGGTGGCACAAATATAAACTAAAGATGAATCCCTTGAAGTGTGTGTTTGGTGTTTCATCTGGCAAGTTCCTGGGATTTCAAGTAACGACAGAGGGATCAAGGTAGATCTAGCCAAAGTCTAGGAAATCACTACCATGCCTCCACTACGAACGTGAGGGAACTCAAGAGTTTCATGGGGAAAATATCATATATCATGAGCTTCATTCCAGGATTAGCAATTTGTCACCTTGTTCACTCCATTAATAAAGAAATGAGCGAGTTATGTTTGGTACGCCACTCAACATGAAGTATTTTGTAAGATACAGCAATTACTGTTATCACCAGTTGGCATAAGATCTCCCATAGCAGGACGACCTTTACTTCTATACACGACCTCCAGTGATATCGCCACAGGGGCCCTTCTCGCTCAAAAAGATGACATGGGGGTTGAATACCCAATTTATTACATCACCCGCTCACTAAAAAATACTGAACTTAGATACCCCAAAGCAGAAAGAGCGTGTCTATCATTAGTTCATGCTATACATAAATTAAGACATTATTTGTTGTCCAACAGAGTAGTGTTGGTTACCAAAGATGATTCCATCAGGTTCTTGCTATCAAAACCGACCCTAATAGAAATAGTTGTTAAATGGATGCTTCAAATGTCATAATTTGACATAGCATGGGTCTCTCCAAAAGCGGTGAAAAAGACAAACAATGGAAGAATTACTAGCCTCCTTCCCAGGCGAAGACACTACCATACTGCATGAGAACATACCTGGAGAACTCCCAGAAATCTCTCTCATCAAAGAAGAAACATAGTTGTTGTACTTTGATGGCTCTTCTAGTCCTAGTAATAACTCTGGAGGAGACGACATAGTTCTAGTATCCCTAGCCGGTGAAGTCTTCTCCCACTCATTCAAGCTGGATTTCAAATGCACTAATAATTTAGCGGAATATAAGGCATTCTTAATAGGTCTGTTACTAGCCAAGAAAGCAGAAGTAACACACCTAGAGATAAGAGGAGATTCAAAGCTACTGGTCAACCAGATGAACGGAGTATATTCTCTCAAAGAAATAACGTTGGCTTCTTACAGGGTCGGGGATAAGAAGTTGTTGACCCACTTTGCTGAAGCAACACTAGTCCATATTGGACATACCAACAATAGACATGCCGATTGTATAACTACTCTAGCTTCTAAGCTACAATTTGAAGGACATGAGAAAACCCTGGCAGTGCAAAGATGCACTATGTCATCAACTTGGTTGGTTCGTTTTGAGAATGTTCAAGCAAACAACTGGAGGACACCAATCATCAACGAACTCAGCAGTTCACTTCCTCAAGGAAAAATCAAGCTTAACAGTCTAAATAATTTCTTCATTATTCATTGAAAACTATACTTCGGAAATTTAGATGGGTCACTGTCAAGATGTCTTGGAGATGGAGAAGCACATCAACAACTTTATCATGTTCATGATGAGGTATGCAGACAGACCCTAGTAGTAACCCTCTACCGACGCCTCCTGCGTCTTGGGTATTACTGGCCAAACATGGAGACTCAGTCTCGAGCACTGCAAGGAACCTGCTCCAACTGCCAGGCACCACCACATCAACTGGAGGCCCTAACCATCCATACTGGGGACTGGCGAGAACCTTACATCAAGTGCATTCGAGATAATATTCTACCCTCAGATAAGCGAGAAGCAATAAAGATAAAACAGAAAGCCAAGAGGTATATCTTTCATGATGGGATTCTGTACTGCAAAAGATTCGGAGGAATCCTACTACGATATCTTGCCAACTTCAAAATTTCCATGATGATGAAAGAAGCACATGAAGGTGAACATCAATGGAAGAGAAAATTATTTCTCCAAATTCATGAAAAATACTACTGGCCAACCATGGAGGATGATGCAGCCGCATTTGTCAAAAAGTGTCACATATGCCAGATTCACAAAAATTTCATTCATACTCCATACGTCCCTCTCCACTCAATAAGTAGTCATTGGCCTTCTATATCTGGGATTGGATATCATTGGCAAGATCAACCCATCTTCATCAAAGCAGCATAAATACATCATTACAACTACAAAGTATTTTACAAAATGGGTTGAGGCCATCCCTCTCAAAGGTACAACCGGGGTTACAATCACAGTGTTTATCAAGGAATACATCATTTGCATATTTGGTATCCCCAAACATATCATCACAGATAATGGCACGCCTTTCGATAATAAGCAAGTCGGGGATTTACTTCAGGGGTACGGTATCAGACAAGTCTTCTCCACTCCTTATTATCCTCAAGGGAACAGACAACCTGAGAGCACCAATAAAACTCTGATTCGAATCCTTAGTCAAACGATACATGATAACCCAGAACATGGCATGACCAGCTACCCATGACATTGTGAGCATATCAGATTGCACCTAGGAGTTATACTGGGACTTCATCCTATTCGCTCGTCTATGGCGCTGACGTCATTCTTCCAGCCGAAATCAAAATACCATCAGCTAGTATTTCATTGGCAAGTGTAGTCCAGTAGAATAAATACGAAATATCCAACTCTAGGATAGCAGAGCTAGACACCGTCGAATCCAGGCAAACTAAAACAAAGAAACACACAAAAGCTTATCGCCAGAGAATTTCCAAGGCACACAACAAGAACATTTCAAGTGGGAGACCTGGTTCTCAAAACAGCCAAGCATATTCAACAAGACATGTTTTCCCTGAAATTCTCCCATAAATGGGAAGGTACTTACGTAGTTACTAAAGAAGTAACCAGTGGATAATATAAAATTGTTGTTTTCAGTGGAGGTGTACAAGGGATCATAACCAATGGCAAGTGGCTCAAAGCATACTATGCTTGAACAAGGGCCTTACGTCTCCTTTTGGTATTACCATGTAAAAAAAATTCATTCCTTCAAAGAGCATTTTTATGCAAAACATTTCATTCTCTACCCAAAATTCAAATTAGATTTCATTAATCTAAAAGAAAATAAAATTATACCGACACTACAATTATTCATTTCAACTACCTACTTATTCTAAAACGCCTATGCTATGAGTTGTAACTCTAAACAAACCATCGAGCAATCGATAGTCCATCCTTTTTTGAAACCTCTCAGTGTGGGCCTTCAAGTCTTGAATTGACTTCTCCACTCTCGCTGACTCCTTTTCTAGAGTTCACTTTACCATTATAACCCTCGAAATAGGATTGATGTTGTCTACGATGCTTGCACGGTCTACTTTGTCAACATCCATCCGCTGACGAAGATAACTTACATTAAATTCCATGGCCTCACAGGTAGCAACGGGTTTTCCCATATTTTGATAGACAAATTCGTGATGTCATGGAGAGTTACATTCTCCATTTCATCGATCATGGGGTGAAGACATTGCACCATAGAAACTAAAGCAGAGATACAATGTTGCACCAACTTTCTAGTGGCAATATGGCCATATTTCTTCCAGATTTGGTGTACAAGTCAGCATATTGTTTCGGCATGAGAAATCCTCCTACAATTCGATGATCAGCCGACAAAGATTTCATCTAAATATCGGAAAGCAAGTCTGCACCCGGGTTCTCACGAATAGTGATCCCCAAATCAACATATGCCAACATGGTTGCAGAAGAAGGAGGATTAGTAGAGGGGAAACAGTCTGCTTAAGCCTATTTTGATCGATCACCAACACAGAGGTTACTTTGACATGATTCGTGTCGCTACTATAAAATAGGATAAAGAAAGAAGTTTGTGTGAAACAACAAGCACACAACATACATAATCAAACCAGGGAAAAGAAATCAAGGTGAGAAATTGGCGCTCTTATCAATTCTATTGACCTTAACAGGAGGAGGCGGAACTTCCTATGATTCCAAGTTTCTCCAACTCTAACAAAATAGAAAAGATTTTGGTTGTCATTAGCCATCTGTAAAATGCATAGTACATATGTGTACTTCAGAATAAAGGACTATCAAGTCTAACCGAACTCAACACCCAAGCCTTGCGCTTAATGAAGGAGCCTCCACGGGATAAAGAAAAATGGTTTGAGAAAATATTTTGAAAAGACTGAAGAATGAGGATAATGAAAATAACCTACTCAGTTACATATATATGAAGCCAAACCCTAAATTTTGAAATTTCGAAGATTCAAAATTTAACAAGCCTTATCCCGGAAGACAAGGATCAAAGATTGATAGAGTCAAAAACTTTCACCAAAGATCATAAGCGACGATTTATCACGTCGAGATACGGCGACAGAGGGGAATTGTTGAGCTTTGACCTTCACCCTAGATACAATAACAATGGAGAAGGACAATGCTCGAGCGGGTCATCAGTTGATGTTGAAGTTGCTGGTTTGAAGAAAATGCCACCTCGCAGACGAAGTAGGGGCCAGTGCAGTCCATACCGGCCGGTATACCGCCGGTTTTACCGGTTTCGGCCGAAAAGCGGGACGAAATCCGGTATACCGGTAAACGGTATTTGACCGAGAATATCGGCCGGTATGGACTGTACCGGTTTGGCCGGTACGGCCGGTATTGACCGGTACAATCATTTTTTTTTGTTTTTTTTATTTAAAAAAAAAATAAAAAAAATAAAAAAATAAAAATTTATTCTTGTTTTAGGATTTTCAATTGTTACCCATATTTTTATGATATTTTAGAATTATATATGCATATGATAATATCTATAATTAATCTAATAATCTTAAAATTGTAATATCTTTGTTTAATTAGTATTTTAGACGATAAACTTTGAAGTTATTCTTGTTTCTTTTGTATTTCCAGTTTGAACTTTGTATGAAATCTATGGATCTATATATTTTGGATGAATACTAGTTTATCTTTTTAAATTTTGTGAAAAAATGTTTGTTATAACGTGTTAAAATATATTTATAGTTATAAAATGTGAACTAGTAATTTTTCATAAAATTATAGGTATAGAATATATGCACCGATATTCCACCGATATTTAAACCGAAATTTCTCCGGTATACCGGCGTACCAGTGTATCACTCTCGACCGGTACGAACCGAAATCCGATATGATACAACCTTGGTAGGGACAAACAATTGAGTCAATGTCGGACGATACTGCTAACAAAAAATAGAATGCGAGAGGCTACTCACACTAAGTTTTTTAAAACGTGAACTATTGCTCACGTAAAAAAAAAACTCGCATGAACTGTTAGTTACGTAAAAAAAAATGAAATTGATCAAATAAGGTTTGATCGAAACCATAACGACCTGGTTGCAACTAATGATGTTGGAGGTGACGTTCTTGAGCCACTAATATGGATTGGTGAGGTTTACACAGAAGTCTAGGGTTTCAAAGAATATCATAAGTATCATTGACAAAAAATAAACTAAAAAACATGCATGATCAGCTCGCTTACCTGAGGCTACTAACAACGAAGTATGGAGTAGAAACGATGCTAGCAATAGTAATAAGATGAAATTCTTATTCCTGCAAGACAAGCTGTTAGGAAAAAAAAAGTTGAATGGAAGGACGACAACACAAATAAAATTGTGAGTACATGAACTCACGTAAAAGGGGAGAGGCAGAGCTTACTTGGCTACCAATGACCAGCTGATGCTCTTGATGGACGAGCAGGGGGTGATGATGTTGAAATAAGAGAATGCAGTTGCTTTGATCGGTATAAAACAGGGAAGAACAGAGTTCCCTTTTATATGGAACGAAATTTTAAATCCGAAGAGGGGAAGGATCCCCTCTTGTCCGTCTGGCCATGTGTGACTTCTCTCTTGCCCGTCCGGCTATGTGTGCCTGTTTGATCGGACTAAATGCCTGAATTGCTGAAGTTACCTCCTAACTGATAATGGTGTGCCTCTATATGTCCTTTTTGATCATTCCCGACTTGCATATCCATCAACATGACGATATTCAAAGTTCAAGCCAACTACTGCCTTCCTGGTAATATCTAACAACTAAACTATAAAAGTTATATTTTATTTTATTTTTGTCTGACATGCCACAATCTAGTGCTTACCACACAACATTATTCGTTCCGCGTTATACAAGGGACTTAATGTAGATGGTAGGTTTTTGTTAGGGATAAAATAGTAAAAGAATATGTTTCTGACCCGGGTCTCAGAAATATTGAACTTCAGAATTATGCAAAGATGTTTAAAGCAGGTGCTCATCCTTGTCTCTCTCTCTCTCTGTATGTATGTGATCACATGAATGCATCACCCGGATGAACTCATCAGATTATATATATACGATCGAATCTATTAGATGAATCAACAAACACGTGTACAAAATTATTATAATAACACTGGTGTTTATTATGAAACTTCCAGATGTTCTATGATTTTTCATAAAAAATCTCAAGCTCCTAGATGGATTGCCCACTAGTATAGAGCTATTTGAGTGTTCTCTTGTGCTATATTCCACAGTTGAATTCCCAAAAATTACCTTGTGTCAATATTCATACTCAAATGAAAGATATTGACTTACTAAATATGCATATCCAACTTTGTATAGAAGTATGTAGCAAGTTACATATTTGCTTGACTAAAGCACCACAACTGTGCTTAAATATCAAGCCAAAGTTGTGCTAAAAACAAAATATAACTCTTACTAGCCAAATCTAACCTTGGCCATGTCAATCCTTACTTAAGGAAGTAACCAACGTGAATAACATAAAGTAAAACTCAATTCTAAGCTTTAGAAATGTTATAATTGGGTTCGCAACGCTTACAAATGTCTCAAACAACATACGAAGCCTTCCAAGCCTAATTTAGCAAAAGGGACGACTCATATTTGAGTTTGCAACGCTTATAAACATTGTAAACAGCTTGCTTGGCCGTCCATACCAAACTAGATGTGTGGACGACAACTTAAAGGTTTGCAACGCTTATAAGCGTTACAAACCACGAACATGGACGCACACGCTTAGCTTAATGCATGGACGTCCAGACTAAGTGTTCACAACGCTTATCAGCGTTTTAAATGATATATTTTTGATGCCTAATCCTAGGAAAGTGTGCTACGGTCCAAATTTAATTATGAAGGTGAATGAACTCACACACATATTTTCATACCTGACATGCCGCACATATTCTTGCACTCAATATGCTATGTATATGATTGCACTCAGCATGCCACACCTATTTTTCTATATACAACACATCAATAGAGGCCAAAGATGTTATCCCCTTAGATACTTTGGAATCAACTATCAAATCTGATGGTACTAGTTTTCCAGTTGATAAAGAATTCAAGAAAAAAATAAAACGCCCTAAAAAAGGCCAAAGACAAGAATAGTCTTGTTAATAGTGTCAGTCTTCACCATCTTAAAAGTATTTCTTTGAATGTTCTTAGGGAGTGTAATAAGTGAGGAGAAGATGATGATCTTATTTGTGTCATCAAGAGCACTCTTGAATTATTAATATATTATTTTATCCAATTCAAAATCAAGATAAGCTCTTCGCAAAGCTCTAGGATTGATAAGTATTGTTATCATTGTGGAGAAATTGGTTACATGAAGAGGTCTTGTAGTCTCCATAAACAGAGAATGCTGAAGGCTATGTTCACTCCAAAAATAGATCTCAGTTGGTTGATTGCACCTCCACTATCCGGTGTCGTATCCGTCAAAAATATTTTACGTTTTCACTTTTCAAAATATATATTAAACACATTGATAAGAACGAGTTCGCCCCACCAAGAGGTATTGGTTGTTATTTGAGTTCAAAGTCTTATGAAAGAGGAGATTTTTTTTTGAATAATTGAAAGTAATTTTTATTAATTTGAAAGAAAAAAAAAATTAACAATGATCAATGAGTTGAGAATATTGGAAAATGGTTCATCTTCAATCACAGACATGTACTTGAATTAGTAACTATAATTGATATTTAATCTCTCATGATCAAAATCCCTAGAATATTTCATCGCGAATCTTACTTAGAAATTTCCTAAAGCCATCATATACCATAACTATGTGAATATGAATTTTACTTAGAAATTAACCTAAAACATCTACAAATAGGTTTAACCTTCTAAGAGCATTAAGGTAACATAGGCTAATCAATGCAATAAACCATTACAAATAGTCAATTTAACAATAGTCATAATCTACATGTAATTATTCGATGTTATCACTAACATTAATAATCGCGCTATGCTATTTGTAATTAGAATTTGCCAACTTTTCCATATTAACAACCCTAATAAATCTAGATAGGAATATGAGTTCAATTAATTGGGCACTTAATTAAACAAACATTCAATCATACATGGCGATATTTTTGATATATTTTGAATGATAATTATAAGACAAAACAAATTCACATGTTTGCAAAGTTTGACTACATCCTTAACCAATTAAAAAAAAATAGCTACTCACATTCGGAGTTCGTAATAATTAAATTCAAGAAGAGATAAAGCTTAAAAAACCCTAGACACGTGAATACAAGAACAAACCACTTGGAATTCATGCTTTTGTAGCTTCTCTTCTCCTCCAATTTCCAATTGAGAAACAAACCACATTCCTAATATAACAAAAAATCTTCGAAAACAGGTCTCAGTCATAGACATCTTGTTGGAAATAAAAATGGTTTTATACTAAAATTAAGATTTTATTACTTAAAATAATTTTGTTACTATAATTAACTTGATGGGTGTTAGGATCACTAGTCCAAACTTGGGTGGAATTATAGCCATCCATTTTCACTTCTTAGTGAATGAGAAACCTTTGGTTGTCCCACATTGGGCAAACCAAGGAGGAAGTTCATGCATTTTACCACAAACGTTCTATATAAGGAAAAAGAACTACTTGATTGGATATGGACTTAGGAAATGGACTAGTTGGCAAATGCACACATGTGCGGTGCTTCGCACCGAAGCACCACGGACCGCGGGCTTGCGGAGCTTGCGTGTGCTTTTGCATGTGCTTTTGCGTGAGCCTTGGCGCGACCCTTGGTGCGACCCTTGGTGTGACCCTTGGTGCGACCCTTGGTGCGACCCTTGGTGTGACCCTTGGTGTGACCATTGGTGCGAGCCTTGGTGTGACCATTGGTGTGAGCCTTGGCGTGAGCCTTGTATGTTGATGATATGCTTATACTAGGTACAACCTTAGAAATCATTAATTCCACTAAGAACATGTTGAATGAGAACTTTGACATGAAAGACTTAGGTCCTGCTGATGTAATCCTAGGGATGAAAATTAGAAAGGAGTCTAATGGCTTCAGTCTCAGTCAATCTCATTATGTTGAGTCAGTTCTGAAGAAATTTAACCAGTTTGATAGTAAACCAGCAAGTACTCCTTTTGACCTTTCTTGTAGACTCAAGAAAAACAAAGGCAATGGAGTCTCGCAACTTGAATATTCACGTGTCATAGGAAGTCTGATGTACTTAATGAACTGCACGAGACCAGACATTGCCTATGCAGTGAGTAGACTAAGTAGGTATACCTGTAATCCAGGACAAGAGCATTGGGATGCACTTTTCAGAGTGCTGAGGTATCTTAAATACACTTTAAACTTTCGGTTGAGTTATGAGAGATACCCTGCTGTTCTGGAAGGATACCGTGATGCAAACTGGATATCAGACTCAGAGGAGTCTAAGTCTACGAGTGGATACGTTTTCACTCTAGGCTGTGGAGCAGTGTCTTGGAAGAGTTCCAAACAGACCTGTATCGCTCGATCCACTATGGAATCCGAGTTTATAGCGTTAGATAAAGCAGGAGAGGAAGCCGCTTGGCTAAGATGCTTTTTAGAAGACATTCCTCTCTGGCATAGGCCTGTGCCAGCTGTATCTATACATTTTGATAATCAAGCTGCAATAGCTAATGCTAAAAACAACAACTATAATGGAAAATCTATTCATATAAGGAGAAGACACAATTCTCTAAAACAACTAATCTCAACTGGCGTTACTTCTGTTGACTTTGTGAGGTCTAAGGAGAATATCGCGGACCCTTTGACGAAAGGCTTGTCCAAGGAGATAGTTAGTAATGCATCGAGGGGGATGGGACTTAAGCTCATCAATTAAAACTTGCCATGAAGGATACTCAACCTTGCTGACGGGAGATCCCAAGATCAAGGTTTTGAATGAGACAACTAATTTATGGCGGGTAAAAATTAAACACTATCAGAGAATTATTTTCTCTGTCCCTTCCCTATGATGTAGACGTGATAGTGTGACTGCAAGTGAGGATGACTTAGAGTAAAGTCTTAATGAGTTCTATAGTTTCAATTTAAGATTGAAATGGGGTGTAGCAGTTAAAACTCTTGATAGAACTCACCTATCTGAATGAGGAAGTGGGTCGCTTCCTATGAGAACTGAGCTGATTCTCTAGAGCATTCTGAGAAACGGGATACGTCCAGGGCCAAAACGAACACAACGGCGTGAACTTAACAGCATTTTAAAAGATATCTCGCGTAAGGAGTTATTGAAGAATTACACTAAACGATGGTAGTTCAAGAAATCACGTTCACTGACCATCAAGTAGTTCCGGTGCTTCTCACTAAGCAAAGGTTCAATTCCAAATGGTCACCTATTGCTTAAGAGGTATTTCTCGTTTTTTCGTTTTTCCGATTTTTCGGTTTCGTCATTCATGTGGGGGATTGTTGGAAATAAAAATAGTTTTATACTAAAATTAAGATTTTATTACTTAAAATTAATTTTGTTACTATAATTAACTTGATGGGTGTTAGGATCACTAGTCCAAACTTGGGTGGAATTATAGCCATCCATTTTCACTTCTTAGTGAATGAGAAACCTTTGGTTGTCCCACATTGGGCAAACCAAGGAGGAAGTTCATGCATTTTACCACAAACGTTCTATATAAGGAAAAAGAACTAGTGGATTGGATATGGACTTAGGAAATGGACTAGTGGGCAAATGCACACATGTGCGGTGCTTCGCACCGAAGCACCGCGGACCGCGGGCTTGCGTAGCTTGCGTCTGCTTTTGCGTGTGCTTTTGCGTGAGCCTTGGTGCGACCCTTGGCGCGACCCTTGGTGCGACCCTTGGTGCGACCCTTGGTGTGACCATTGGTGCGAGCCTTGGTGTGAGCCTTGGTAACCATTGGTGTGACCATTGGTGTGACCGTGACCCTTGGTGTGACCATTGGTGTGAGCCTTGGTGTGACAATTGGTGTGAGCCTTGGCGTGAGCCTTGGCGTGAGCCTTGGTGTGACCATTGGTGTGACCATTGGCGTGTGCCTTGGCGTGTGCCTTGCGAGTGCCTGCGAGTGCACACGTGTACCCATCAAATATTCAACGGGTTTATCTTAAAAATAAATATTTTACCGTTTTGAATTAAATGAAAAATAAAATCATAAATATTTTTTAATTAAAAATCTTAACGTTTTGTTTAATGGGGATTTAATATTTCAAAATAAATTTTTCACCGTTTTAAAACTCAAAGGATTACTTCTCCTATAAAAGAACAACAATACTAAGGTTTTCTTTTACCCCAGTCGCAGCCACTGTCCTGACGACTTTTCACCATCTTCCTGCTTTGTTGTGCGCAATAGTTTAAATTCTTTTTTCATCTTCTGTTAAGTTCACAACGGGCCAACGAGCTTTGCTAGCTGGGTTGGTATCAGGTGATTTTATCCTGAATTCAAATTTGTCACTTACAAGGTATAGCAGCATCTTCCTGAAGGTGTACCTGGCAAATATTGAGTTAAGGGCAGTCTGTTGAACAGGCGACTTCACCTCTCTGTGCTTCAGTGTGTGCTCTGTTTATTTCTAACCCTCCCTTGATCATCTTCTAGTTCTCTGTTGTGTGTTTCTCTGTTACAGGAAGATTATTATCCAACACATCTTTGCACAATTGAACCACGAAACCTACGGCTGCAGTCACTTCCTTGCCTATTTATTCTAAGAGGTCACTGTCCAACACCCTAACCAATCCTCCAATTCGATCTCAATACTCGCTGGAAATTCCATTTCAGGTGAAAAACCATTTAGTCTCCTCCATTAATTTCCACAAACCAACATTAGCAACATCACCTCTCAGAACCTGTTCTTCACGGAAAAACTTCTCCAACACTATCTTCTCAGTCACAACTCATCTCCCACAATTGATGGCAGCACTAAATATCCACAAATCAAACCCTTTAATATTCGCAACTCTAAAAGTCTTCAATAGCTCCCATATACAGCAGCAGTTGACTCCAAATAACCCCTTCATTCTTTTAGCCTGATTTTCTAATTCAAGAATTTACCTAAAACAACTCCAATCTTGAGCTACTTCTCTGGCAAATACAGATTTGACCTTAAACCAACTTTCCTACTTTTTGTTGAATTCAAATCTTGGATTATGGATCATACAAAAATTTGTTTTAAGTCTTGATTTAATTCGGATATTAAAGTTTCGAGATCATACTAGGTTGACCTTGTCTTTACAATCTTGATTACGAATCTTGTCAAGACTTGTTCTTGTGGTATTAAGTTTTGACATATAGATTATACAAGGATTGTTTGTACAGGTTCACGAACGAAAAACTTAGTGGTGTACGTACTAGGTACAGTCTCCTTTTCACTTAGATTATGGAGGTAATTGATGCCTTAATCCACCTACCCGACTTTAGCAACTATCTGATAAGGCTCAACGAATTTTACGACTAATTTTAGAATCCTTCTCAACTATACTTATTGTCTATAGGGTTATAACCTCGAATAAACCCACTCTCCCACCTCAATTGATCTTTACACCCTCTTCTTATCAGCTTGTTGCTTAACTTTGTGTTGAGCTTCATCCAAAACCTTATTTAGCACTTGATATATCACCTTTTTATGATGTATGCAGTCATCTGCTGCAGCAATATTGATATCTTGATAAGCAGGGGAGCATAACCATATAAAGCTTCAAATGGTATTAGTGACTTTCTGTGATAAAAAGTGTTGAACTACCACTCTGCTAAAGCAAACCAAGCCACCCACTTGGTAAGTATGAAATTTGTCATACATCTTAAATAAGTTGCTAGACAAGTATTTACTCTCTCAGTTTAACCATCATATTGAGGGCGGTAAGTAGTGGCCATGTTCAATGTTGCTCATATTTTTGTGAAAAAAGTCTGTCATAAATTTCCAAGGAACACATTGTCTCTGACATAACGGTTTTTGGTAACCTATGTAATTTAAAGATTATTTCAAGAAATACCTTAGCAACATAAGCTTCGGTATAGGGATGGATTAAAGCTATAAAGTGGCTATATTTTGTAATCATATCCACCATCACTGGGATAACCTCCCTGCCTTTAGATTTTGGTAATCTAGAAATATATCCATATTGATACGCTACCAAGCTTGGTCAGGAATTGACAAGGGATATACTAACCCATCTGGTATATAGGAAAGGCCTTTGTGTTGCTGGCACATATTAGATTCCTGCACATACTGTAGGGTTTGATAAGTAAAGCTTGGCCTTCTTATAACTAGCTTGCACTCTTAAGTGTCCTCCTATAGAAGAAAAATGAATATCAGTTATGATTTTTTGTCATTAATCTCCATTTTTGCCAATATAGATCATTCCCTTTACTTCATAATGCCTTTATCATAAGAATAATTAGGCACAGATCCATTTTAACCTATAACTTTAAAACAAGTTCCTTAGCCAACAAGTCCTCATTGTAACTATCTTGGACTTCACTTGGCCATGTAGGTTGCAGTTGAGAGATTCCATGCTAGGTGGATGAATCTCTTGAGAAGGTATCTGTAACTTTGTTATCAGATTCCTTCTTGTAACTTAATTCATAGTTGTACCCAAACAACTTAGACAAGCATTTTGATCCAATATAATATAGATTCTCTGATCCAAAAAGTACCTGATGCTTGGATGGTTTGTATAAATTATGAAGTTATACCCTTGGTAACAACCATTACAAAAACCATCAGAACTTTCTCATAAGCTGACAAATCCAGAAATATTGTTCTCATGCCCTTAATGAAATAAACAATTGGTATGTTCTCCTACATTAGAACAGATGCCACTCTAGTGTCACATGTGTAAGTGGCCAGCTCAAATGGCTTGCTAAAATCTGGCAGAATGAGAACTGAAGATAGTAGTTACTTCTTTCTTGAGTTGTTCAAAAGCCTCTTATGCAACAGTAATCCATTGGAAAGTGTTTTTCTTTAATAGTTTAGTTAGTGGCTTACATTTAAGCCCATAATATTAACAAATTCCTGTAACAACCTTCCAATCCCATAAATATTCTTAATCTTTAATAGCAGTTGGTGTATGTCACTTCCTCATGCACTCTACTTTTGCAGGATTTGCTGCAACACCATCTTCATAATTAATATGCCCCAAGTAGTCTATTTTGGTTTGACCAAAAGAACACTTGCTCAATTTTTCAAATAAGGAATATTTTTGTAAAATACCAAGAGGGAAATCCAAGTGTTGAATATGAGTAGCCATGTCAGGATTGTAAGTGATACGTGTCGTACATGCACAAATTAATTCACTTATCTTCTACTTTAGTAATGAATAATATAGCAGTATATAAGATTCGTTCCCACGAAGAACGAGGAGTTTTAGTTGTTAAAAGTGTCACAAAAGGGTTTTGTTTTGTAGGAATTAACTAAGTGAACAAAGAAATAAAAATTGGTTGAGTTGAAATCAACGAGGAGAGAGTTATGATCAAGGAATCCTTCTTCGTTACTAAGCAATCCTTGAAATAGTATACTCATTTATTCTTCATTCGTTACAAATTATTACCAACCGTAGAATAACAGCTAGATCAGTGTTATCCCCAAAAGTCCTTTGGTCACTGGCTACCGAAGTGTGATAGACACATTTTTGTGTCTAAATTGTGCTCGATTATCTATTTTGATAGTGTTCGATTTTGTACTTATTATGGGTTTTTATTTCTTTGTAGGTATTTTCGAGAAATAAATATTTGTGGAAAAATCGGCTCAAAAAGTGATAAAGGCACCCACCCTTTTGATTTCAAATCCGAATTTGGCGGGAATACATGTTTCACACGTAAAGAAATTCTGATTTGTTTCGGGTCCTATTTTCATGGGATTTAAAGGGTTGTTTGAGTTGGATATATGAAGAATTAATCAACCTAAGTCTACAAACATCATTTACAAGAGATTCACGCCGGAAAAATGGGTGAAAAATCAAATTTGGAGCCGGAAAAAGAAACCTTCTCTGTTAGGGATTTTCACGGGATTTAAAATTTGATTTGGATTTGTTTTGGAGTCTTTATCGGTTCACAAGAGTTATTAGGGTTTACTAACCCCATATAAAGCAAAGAGAAACGATAAACAAAGGAGGCAGAGCCACTGAAAAAAATCAGGAAGAAAAATAGTTCCTGCTGCGAAGAAGAAGAAGAGGAAGAACATAAGGCGCTGAAGAACTATCGCTGATACTGTCGCTAGTTCTGTCGCTGACGCAGATCCTGAAGCAGTCTTATATCAACAGCGCCTGGAGTCCGTCTTTCTTTCTTGTTCCCTTTTCATTCTTCTGTAACGCAGAGAACACTTCTCTGTAATGCTTATAAGCGTCTCTGTTCTTCTGTGTTACTCCCTTATCACCATTGTAAGCACCTTTTGAGCAATGAAAGTCTATTTTGAGTGTGTTTCCAATACAATGAGCTAATCACCATCACTGGGGCGACGGAGGAAGCCGTTTATCCAATAATTGTGGTAACTTATATTTTAATTATATTTATTCTACAATTCTTTTATTATTAATTGCTTGAATTAAAATTGAAAAATGGTTTTTCTCAAATAATTATGTTTTCTTCTGATGGGTCATACTTGGTTTTTAAAATCTTGATGTCTCATGATCTTGATTAAGAATTATTCTTTCAAAAACCTATCTTTGGAATATTTAGATTAAATTGACTATAAGAATTGTTAGATGTTATCACTGAAGTATTGGTTAATGGTGGAATCTTAATCCCTAGTTTTTCTTCATCCATTTTAAAATCAAATTGTTTTAATTCTCTTTATTTTCTGTTATTAAAAATTAGGTTTAGAAATTAAATCTTCACAAGTCCGAGAATCGAACCCTTTTTACCACCCTTAAAAACTACATCAATTTTTGGCACCGCCGACGCGGATTTGTTTCTAGGTTTTGAGTTTTAGATTTATTTTTAGGTTTTATTTTTATTTTTATTTTTATTATTTTACTTTGTTCTATTTTACGTTTCTTTTGGTATTTATCTTTTTGCTACAGGTTTTGGATTTTGGATCAAAAAGAAAGTGAGTCAAAGACTCGGAATTAAAGCTAAAGAGTTGGAGTTGAAAATTAAAGCTTAAAGAACGAAAAAAAAGACGAAGATTTTTCTTAATTAGGTTTTATTTTATTTTAGATTTTATTTGTTTTTGTTTTTTTTAGAAAAGTGTATTAGGATTTTAATTGTTTCTGTAATTTTTTTTTTATTTTGGACACTTCTTTTTGGACTTTCTTTTGGACATTTGGACACTTTATTTTTAAACCATACGGAAGGGTACTATTAAATATAAACTGCTACAGGGAAGGACGACAATTACGATATTGTCTCGGCCCCTCGGGTTTGCACACTGACACAGGAGTCGGTTGCCCGAGTCGACTACAACCGATTCATCCCCCGTCTGGTACTGGAGGTAAGACTCAATCAACCCTCGAATCCCATGCAAATGGGTTTACTGTATTCCTTCGTATGCATATATGCTGAGGAATTGAATACAGACTTATTTTTCTAGTAAAGGGCAAGAACTGGCCATACAAGATAAGGACTCGGATTTCATCACCGTTTCCTTCTTGTCCTCTTTAGGAACACGTTACCAAACGCGAACCTAAACTTTAAAATTTTGTCTAGAAATAGACCGATAGGGTAACGAACTTATAGGAAACTCGTTCAAAAGGAATGTATTGGTTACTTTGTTATCCGAACTCGAAGTTCAAGAAGATTATTTTAAGTTGATTAGAGCCTCCTTGTAACCCAGGGAAAAGTGCCAAAGAGACAGGGTTATCAAAGCTCCTTAGAGCTTATCCTTTTTCTCTTCGACTTAATCTAATTTGGATCGTTCTAAGAGGTTTGCTAAAACTGTAACTAGTTGCCTTTCAAAAGAATAGAAGCTGGTCTAGAAACAATCTAAGTGGAACCATCATGCTTTTTGTTTGCTAGATTCAATAGGTTTGATTTGGTTGAGTCGGCCTTGTTTGTGAATGTTTAGAACCCCCTTCATGTTAGGATTTATTTTCTAAGATTTTTCAATATATTAGGAAGTTTTTAGAAAATGTCGAACTGGTAATATGAGGACCAATACAATGAATATCCGACTGAATTTCAAAATAGACATTATCCATACTATCAACATTGTGTGGGTAGTCGGGATTACCACCAACCTTTTGGAGGTTATTACTCATACCAAGGTGATCCCAATTACTATTCGTACATACACCCGTCTTACGAACATGAAAGTGAGCAAAATTCTAGTTCTTTGTCTTGGAGGGATACCCTAAAGCAAATGCAATCTAGTACTCCCCATGATGATTCGAGTTCTTTGTCTTGGAGGGATGCCCTAAAGCAGATGCAATCTAGTACTCCCCATGAACCTATTATGCCTCTAGAAGAATCACATGAGCAGTTGCAAACCAGTACCCCTTATGATCCATTTGATTTTCTAAAAGAATCCCTCAGGGAGTTGACTGAGAGTATAAAAAGGTTTCGATTAAGTGTGAATGAAATTTATGCAAAGAATAATATTGCTCAAAATGATCTTAATTGCCAATATAGTGCTACCCTTGATAATTATTCACCTAGCCAAGAGGACGAGGATAGAATTGGTAACACTACTTATGTAGACGAGTTTCAAACATCTTCATGTTATTATGATGATGAGGATAATATTGGTAAAGAACTTGAAATATACAGGCAGAGTAATCGGGAAATTGTCACTCCAATTGTGCTTCATGATGATAATGTTAGTTCTGGTTCAAATCCAAATAATTTTAATGATTATTCACCTATTCAGAAGAAAGAGGATTTGACTAAAGATACCACTGTTTTAGACGATGTAGAACTTTCTTTTTTTGAAGCCGATAATGGTTTAGAGGAACGGGTTTATCATGAGAATAGTGTTTTAGAGTCCAACGATTTAGAAACAATAGTCTTAGATAACAAAGATAGACCCGTAGAGATTTTAAATATGAGTGAGGATGCACCACTTGATTATAACTCAAAAGAAGCAATTGACCATTTTCAGGAATCTGATGATCTAGAAATTAGGAAAATTGTGACTAGTCTATCTAGGGACACCCAAAATTCTAAGTTTGGGGGTGATTATCATTCTCCATGTGCTTTACCTTTAACTCTTTTAAAAGTCCCTCACTTGGGACTTGATGTTTGTGCCTTTACCATATTAAGAGACTATCTTCAAGAACTGTTTCCCGAACCTAATCATGTCCAGAAAGAAGTTCAGTTGTTAGAAACCCATCCTCTGGTCGATGTGGTTTACCTAGGCGATAATACCAAGATTGACTTTGTTTTCCCACCAAAATATTTTCTTCCATATGTGGGAACGTTAGAATTTCAAATATGTCAGTTATTAAGTTTTAAGACTAAGCCTAATTACTTTAGGAGATTAAAGTCGACACATTTGCTTAAGAATGACTACCATTTTCATAGTAGTCAACTGTGTGGGTCAAATCTGATTGACTTTGAGGATCCACAAATTTTCAGGTTATTATTATATGCCTTAAATTTATTATTTGAGTTTTTCCAGACTCTAGAACCTGATCCTTCCTGTGAGGAAATTCAGCCTAAAGAGATTTATCTAGACCCTTTCATAGAGCCCGAACCTGAACCTCAATTAAATGTAATGGTCTTAAACAAGACACTAGATAGGGATAAGGGTGTAATTTGTTTGTTCACTTTCTGGGTCCGCTGTAGTTTTCTTCTATTTTGGATAATATTGTTTTATTCAGAAGACCCAAAATTGTTCCGACTATTGCTTTATGATTTAATGAGGTGACTAATTATTTCTTAGTCTGGCTGAAGACTTTAAACTTAGCACTTCTTGGGAGGTAACCCATGCTCATGTGACACGTTAATATCTTTCATTAACTCCTTTACTTCGATTGGTAACAGTTTCTGCTTGTTCATATATTTAATCATTCATCTTTAGAACATTGAGGACAATGTTAGATTTAAGTTTGGGGGTAAGGGAAAAACTTTTAGTGAAACATGAAACTCCAAAGTCTAGAAACTTGTGAATTATTCAAGATGACACTAACCATTCTAGGTATATGGAACCTTAGCTCTTTTTCTATAGGAATTGGTGTGCCTAGTTAAGTGGTCTATTCATATCTGGATGCACTCAGGTGTTAGGAATAACATGATAATCATTGAACAAGCATATCTCGGAATCATCATAATCATATCACTTTCTATTTTTATTTTTGCAATTTTATGTTTCTCTAAGTGATTTGGTGGGGACCTAGTTTTCCATAAGGTCGTAGCTTGGATGCGTTAGAATTTTAATTTTGTTGAAAAAAATTAAATTTGACACTTTGATAGCAATATGTGTGTGTTTTTCCTGTCTCTGTCGCCTAAGCAAGCGTGGAATGCAGGATCCATAGGAACTATCATGTAATCTACTGAAAAGGAGCATGTGCTTAGATTCAAAAGATCTAGTACTCCTTATGAATCTATTATGCCTCTAGAAGAAGCACTCAAGAAGTTAGCTGAGAATACAAATAGGTTTGTGTTAAAGACGAAAGAAAGAATTGCTCAAAATAATCTTAATTGCCAATACATTGTTTCCACTTTTACCCTTGATAATAATGATGAATACTTACCTGATTTAGAGGACGAGGTTAGAATAGAAGAAATTATTTATTTAGATAAGGTTCAATCATATTCATATTATTATGATGATGAGGATGCTTTTGATGAGGAAATTGAAATCCGTAGTCATAATGATGATGAAATTTTCACAATAATTAAGCTTCACGATAATAATGATGTCTCTAGTTCCGATCCTAATAATATTAATGATTATTCACCTATTCAAGAGGAAAGTGATTTAACTAGAGATACCATTGTTATAGACGGTGAAATATTTCCTCATTATTATGAAAAAGATGATGGTTTAGAGGAACAAGTCTATTCCGAGATTAGTGTTTTAGAGTCCAACGATTCAGGAACAATAGTTTAAAACGAAGAAGATAAACTCGTAGTTCTTAGCATGTTGCAGTTTCCTCTTATCTGTGATAGCATTATTTGATTCAGATGACCCACAGTTGTTCCGACTATTGCTGTATGATTTTATAAGGTGACTAATTCTTTCTTAGTCTGGCTGAAGACTTTAAACTTAGAACTTCTTGGGAGGTAACCCATGCTCATGCGACACGTTAATATCTTTCCTTAACTCCTTTTCTTGAAGTGGTAACAGTTTCTCCTTGTTCATATTTTTAATCATTCATCTTTAGAAACATTGAGGACAATGTCAAATTTAAGTTTGGGGGTAAGGGAGAAACTTTTAAGTGCAAAATAAAACTCCAAAGTCTAGAAACTTGTGAACAATTCAGGATGACACTAACCATTCTAGGTAGATGGAAACTTAGCACTTTTTCTATAGGAATTGGTGTGCCCAGTTAAATGGTTTATTCATAAAAGGACAAAGTTCAGGTGTTAGAAATAACATGATAGTTGTCACCATATCTCGGAGTCTATGTCAACCATATCACCTTCTATTTTTATATTTATAATTTTTGTTTCTCTAAGTGATTTGGTGGGGCCTAGTATCGAATTGTTAACGCCGCCAGGATGAAATAGAGTTTTGAGATCAATCCCCATTTTTAATTCTTATTCAAAAAAAAAATGGAAAAATAATAATAAAAAAATCAAGTATTGACACTTTGATAACAATATGTGTGTGTTCTCCCTGTCTCCGTCGCCTAAACAAGCATGGAACGCATGATCCATGTGAACTATCATGTAAGATGCTGATAAGAACCATGCGCTGGGATTCAATATGATCCAATCATGTTGTCAATATATTTATTGTTTTATTTTCAATAAGTCGATCGATGGAACCCGTGTATATATCAGTTGTATCGATATTAGTATTAGATTTAATACCAGTGGGTGCATATCTCAATTCATTAGGTTTCATCCTGGCACTGACCTTCGACAGATATGGGAAACACCATTCACCTTAGTCAACACGTGCCACCTTCATATTTTCCATGTCCATCTTCTAAATCTTTTCATGTGATTGAAATGTGATAGATTCTGAGTCTTGTGGTTGAACAACTATCTAAGTAGAGCTTTGTTTTCTTATATATGAATTTTAGTATGCTTGAGTAAACACTCATGTACATCAATTGGACTCATATAGGGTAATGATTCCCATAGCCGAAGAATTTAGTATGCCAACTAAATAACTTGTTTAGTGTCTATCCTCAATCGTTCACGAGTAGCTAAAATTTGGAGTAAAGGTTTTGTGGGTATACCTCTTGTAAACCGTCACGAGACAAAACTCGTCCACTAGGGACACCTATGGGTTTAAAGGCTTATTACATATGCTAAATATAGTCGTGATTCCTGCGAAAGTGAGTTAGAATTTTATTTCTAGAATAGATATGCTCGAGGACTAGCAAATAGTAAGTTTGGGGGTATTTGATAGACATATTTTTATGTCTAAATTGTGCTCGATTATCTATTTTAATAGTGTTCGATTTTGTACTTATTATGGGTGTTTATGTCTTTGTAGGTATTTTCGAGAAATAAATATTTGTGGAAAAATCGGCTCAAAAAGTGATAAAGTCACCCACCAAACTACCAAAGGCACCCAGACAGTTGTTAAAGGCACCCTCCCTTTTGATTCCAAATCCAAATTTGGCGGGAATACATGTTTCACACGTAAATAAATTCTGATTTGTTTCGGGTCCTATTTTCATGGGATTTAAAGGGTTGTTTGAGTTGGATATGTGAAGAATTAATCAACCTAGGTCTACACACGTCATTTACAAGAGATTCACGCCGGAAAAATGGGTGAAAAATCAAATTTGGAGCCGGAAAAAGAAACCCTCTCTGTTTGGGATTTTCAAGGGATTTAAAGTTTGATTTGGATTTGTTTTGGAGTCCTTATAGGCTCACAAGAGTTATTAGGGTTTACTAACCCTATATAAAGCAAAGAGAAACGATAAATAAATGAGGCAGAGCCACCGAAAAAAATCAGGAAGAAAAATAGTTCCTGCTGCTGCGAAGAAGAAGAGGAAGAACATAAGGCGCTGAAGAACTGTCGCTGATACTGTCGCTAGTTCTGTCACTGACGCAGCTGCTGAAGCAGTCTTATATCAACAGCGCCTGGAGTCCGTTTTTCTTTCTTGTTCCCTTTTCCTTCTTCTGTAATGCAGAGAACACTTCTCCGTAACGCTTATAAGCGTCTATGTTCTTCTGTGTTACTCCTTTTTCACCATTGTAAGCACCTTTTGATCAATGAAAGTCTATTTTGAGTGTGTTTCAATACAATGATCTAATCACCATCACTGGGGCGAAGGAGAAAGCCATTTATCCAATAATTGTGGTAACTTCTATTTTAATTATATTTATTCTACAATTCTTTTATTATTAATTGCTTGAATTAAAATTGAAAAAATGGTTTTTCTCAAATAATTGTGTTTTCTTCTGATGGGTCATACTTGGTTTTTAAACTCTTGATGTCTCATGCTCTTGATTAACAATTATTCTTTCAAAAACCTATCTTTGGCATATTTAGATTAAATTGAATATAAGAATTGTTAGATGTTATCACTGAAGTATTGGTTAATGGTGGAATCGTAAGCCCTAGTTTTTCTTCATCCATTTTAAAATCAAATTGTTTTAATTCTCTTTATTTTCTGTTATTAAAAATTAGGTCTAGAAATTAAATCTTCACAAGTCCGAGAATCGAACCCTTTTTACCATTATTAAAAACTACATCAAAGCGCTCGAATACCAAATTTTATTCATCTAAACCACCTAGAAGTAGCACACTCTAAGTGTAATTTGGTCAAATTGTTTTTATTTTCTGATTTTATAGGTTGATTTTAGTAGTTAGACTCTTAGCGCAAGGTCCATTTTCTAGTGTTGTTTTACACACACGATTACTCCACATAATCCCTTTGTTATGTAAACTTTATTCAAGAATTACAGATATCATAACTCTTTACTAGCAATAGAATCAAGAAACTGATTTAGTTGGCCATCTAGAAAAATTAATTAAACAATCATAAACATTCTTCATAGGAGAAACAGACAATAATCATGTGAAGAACTCAAAATAGATTCATATATTAAATCAAACAATGTTTAAAACTTAGAATTCACCCTCCCTAAATTAAGTGATTAAATACTCATGGATGTAAAAGAACTCATGTTATACATAAGAGTAAGAGAATTTGTTACGATGATGGAACCGCTCCAAACCCTAGCTTTCTCTCCTTGTGAATGATTTTTCTTTCCAAGCCTATAAAATAGTGTTAAAGATGTCTTCTTAATGTCTTGTGGGTATCCTTATATAGTATCCATTAACTATAAGGTTAGAATCCTTCTGGGGTGGGTTTTTTTTTGTTTTAGAAGAGCACACACGTGCCAAATACCCTAATTACGGTTAGGTCCAACCCAACCATAATTCTGACAAGAAAATCTTGTCAGAATTACCAGATTTTGGTCTCATACGGTATCCGTTGACCTTTTTTTTTGGGGTTGGCTTCGTCTCTTCGTCCTCTACAAGATAGCAATGGAAAAATCTTCATATTTTTATATATCTTCAAGGTCCAACCCAACCGTAAATTTTCCTGGAATTTGTTTTCACAATTTCACTTCTTTTACGGTTAGGTATTGGGATATTTTTCCTAACCGTAAATCTTCTTGGAAATTATGTCCAAGAGTTATACTCCCATCTTTTAATTTCTCCTTTTGGTGCTGGAGTGATCTCCCTTTCTCTTTTTAGCTCTCTTTAACACTATTTCTATTGATTTCATATGATTCACCTATAGAAACAAATAAAATAGAAAACAAAAGTAATACAAGGTAAAATGCAAGAAATATTACTAAAACAAGAATGGAATTGACACTAAAAACATGTGGATTAAGCACTTATCAATAAACTAGTATATCAGCAAAGAAAACTAGGATAAACTTTACCAAATATGGATTGAAGACTTTATTTAATAAGGTCGTGAAGCTAGTTGGTGTATTTTTCAATCCAAATGGGATTACCAAGAACCCATAGTGTCCATTAATGTGTTTTGAAAGTAGTTTTTGGGGTATCAGGTGGATGGACTTTGGTTTGGTGATAACCATCTCTTAGATCAATCTTGGAAAAGACTTCAGGTCCAATGAGTTCATCTAGAAGATAATCTATAAAGAGAATGAGGTATTTGTATCTGATAGTTAGCTCATTGAGATTTCTGTAATCAACACAAAACCTCAATCTTCCATCTTTTTTCTTAAAAAATAAAATAAGATAAGAAAATGGGCGATGACTTGGCCTAATAACAACATAGTTCATCACATCTTGTACTAAATACTCCACTATCTTCTTCTGAACATAGGGAATCTTGTATGGTCTTAGATTAAGTATAATTGAAAGTAGTTTGAAGGGAATGTGATTTTCATATGATCTAACACGTGTTGATATAGTAGGCTTCTGAAATACAGAAATGAAAGTCTGTAAAAGTACGTGGTTGGATAATAGTTGGAGTCTGAGTTGGTAGGTGGTAGTAGAAATGGAAAATAAATGTCTAATCACTTGTTTGTTATTCTTAAATTATCTCTCACAAGTTTCTCCTGACATCATGGTGATAGTAGCTAGGTATAAATTTCCAAATAATTCAATTTTCCTTCATCTTCTAGTAAATAAAATTTTCATCTCCTTGAGATAAAGTTTTACAGGACTGATTTCTCTCATCAATCAACACCAAGCACCATGTCACATCCTCCTAGTGCTATCAATCTCGCACCGAAATGGAATGAATGTTCTTGCATAACTCAAGAGAATTGTGGGCATTTGGAATCACTTATCAACTTACTACCATCGGCTACAACTGGTTGGAATGCATAAGTAGGCTCAATATAACTACCACTTCATTTAGCTATCTTAGGAAAAAAGATATTGTGAATATTAGTAGTATTGTATAACATAAGCGATAATAAAAAGATCGTGAATAATAAAAATGAATATTTCAATTGATAAATATGTTTCTAGACTTATGACTACATCTCTAAGCAATAATAAATATTTAGCTCCTCAAGGATTTCTTAAAACTGATGGAAAAAATAATAAAGTAGAAAAGAAAAGCAAACTCAAGGTTATTGAAAAAACTCCCAACTCAAAGTCTCCTTCTTCTCTTCTTCTTGTGTAAAACTTGTAAGTAAAAAGTCCTCTTTCTTCCATACTTTTTTTAAGCTAAAGAATTTATTAATAAAAGAAATGAAAAATAAAATCAAGAGGAGGACATCAAGCCAGAACCTTCTGAAGAATGAAGCGGAAAGGAAAAATAAAAATTAGAAGGATTGGAGAAATCAGAAATTACATCAACAAGCTCATCCAAGGCGTTTCATCCAAAAATTATTTTCCAGGATCTTTCAAGTAAATTCCATGTTTTGGTTTAGTATTTTTCTTCTTTGAACCATGCAAACCAGGATGGAAACCACTCTGATGGGGGAGAGAGACTATCTTCTACCACCATGTTCTTCAATACCGATGATGATGAAAATGTTGGATATTCACCATATTCATTTTCATTTGTTTAAAAGGCTAGATTACTAAATCTATTTTTATCAGCACTAGTCGTCATGACTAAATTTTGAGAGTATATCCACTATATGTTTCCTACTCTTTGAGAATAAATCTCACCTTCCTCTTCATATAAATCTTCCCATAGAGTCCCTTTTAAAGAAACAAGACTCACATCATTAACAAAGTTATTACCAGGACTAGTAGCAACACCCATGCTTTCACTGGAACCTTTTTTTTATAATTTCCTTGATAGCTTGGTTAGCAGCTTGCATACTTGTTTTCTCTATAAATTCAAGTTCACTAACCTTGACGTTATCTCTTGTATTTCTAGGAGAATGTATTGGAGATAGCACGATATTCAATAATTTATGAGGAACCTATGAGCTGAGATCTACTGCATGATCTTCAATTGCAACATCTACAACATTGGTGTCGTTGGGTTATCCACCTTCAATGGTGTTCCTACAACACTAGCGATTTCGAATATGATTTTCTTATGCCAACACTCCAAGATAACACCATATTATGAGCCCACACTTGGAAAAGGGTTTGTCTTTAATAATCAAAACCAAAATCCTTAGTCCAACGTTGTAATTGCATCGTACCAGGTTTCAAAGAGGTTGAACTAAAAAAACGAATCACTGAAACATCATCAGTTGTTAATTGAAACGAAAAAAATATAGTGTTTTCCAAAAGATGAGATTACCCAGGATATGTTGGAAGGCCATATTATAAGCAATTTTTTTATTATGTCTTCAATCTTCATCGGAGGAGAACCCTTATAAAGGATTAAATGCGCAACTAGATTGTTTTTACATTTATCGATACCTCTGAGATATTCATCTTTAGATATCTAGATTGATATAACATTATCCTTCACAATAGGTTTTGGCAATAAAGAAAGATAAATCCTTTGATAATTCAAACCAGATAGCATCTCTACATAGGAGATGGGTTCTTCCACGGGTTGTTAAACTACAAGAGAAGGATCCCCCATAATATTAGTAGTATTAATCATGAATAAAGGATTCATATCATCATCGAGTAACATAACATCTCGATAATCAACAGTAGAAGACATCAAAACTCGAAAGTTTTCCAGGAAACCTTAGAAAAAATTCCTAATATTTTGGAGCATATTTTCTCTTTCCTCTCTTGAAGTTATTTCATCAATTTGACCGTGTAAAGACCCATATAAAGAAAGTATGGCTTCAAATGAACTAGAAGATCATTATAGCTTGATGCAAGTCCTTAATTTCGTGTTGGTATGTCCCCTCTATAAAGAAATTGGAATTATTTTTAATCTGTCACACAACACCAGGACAAGTACCCACATGGAAGGGCGGAAATACTAATGACTAATATTCTTAATTAACTAACCAAAAACAATATTTGTATTTTCATAATAAGATATATAAAACAAATATATAAATAAAAACAAACACAATCCTAAAGTTGATAACCAGGTGTTTTACGGTAAAAAACAAATGTAGTGAAAATAATATTTTATGTAGGTTCGAGAGACCAAAATCGTATAAGACGAGCCTAAACCAAAAAATGGTCGTTCACGTCTTGCTCCGGTCACAAAGGTGGAGATGAAGGGTTGATCTTAAAGGACGGAAGCATAAAAGGTTGAGAAATCATTGTGTGATGAAAATGGTAGTTTGTAGTTGAAGACTGAATTTATGATTATAAACTGGATTATCAGTCACTACACCAAATTTTGCCTTTAGCAACATACCATAGTTGTTGCTGAACTAGGTTGCAACAGGCATCTGCCGTTGCTAAACACCCTATTGCAGATTTCAGCAACGGCTCTATCTCTGTTGCTAATCTCGGTCAGAACTGCTTCAGCCGTTGCTAATACTTTTATTCGCAACAAGTACATGTTGTTGCTAAATTTTTGGGTCTATAATTAATTACATGAATATCCCTACCCGAACTAGATATCATTGGTTCTGGTTCTAATTTAGCAACAAACTATGGATGTTGCTAAGATTTTGCAACGACAAAAAAAGGACAAGTCTTCATTGACCTAGTCAAAATCGATTTCCCCCAAAACAAAATCCCAGCATTTCAGTTCCCCTATATTACATGATTCATCCAATTTTTCTGATTTAATCATATTCAACATTCCGACATATCAAAATTAAATACAATATCTTGTAATTGGCATACAAATACACTATGTTGAGATTCATCAATGAATTTATCAAAAAAAAAAAACGACAAATCATTCAATTGATATGAACTTAAAGTATCAGTAGGAGATAAAAATGTATACAAGTACCACAACTAACTTACTAAGATGATAAAGCTAACAAAATTTTAAAATTTACATACAATGTTCTACGTTGAGGTTCATAAATGGATGGTTGACCTAATTTATCTGAACTCAAAATATCACAGTAAAGATACAGAGATGTATAAATATCCCAACTTACCAAAATGATGAAGAAGACAAAATTTCCTCCATGATTCAACCAATATGATTCCACCAAAACCCTAAATACCTGCATAAGACCAATTCAAAGTTTCAGTACTGAGGTCTTGAAAGACAAACATGGAAAGACCAAACATCACTATATTTATACACAAGCTACCCTTTAAGTATTCACTAACATAGATGAACATAGATGATGTATTGAGCGAAGGAAACCCTTTGAGTATTCACTAATATAGATGAACATAGATGATGTATTGAGCGAAGAAAACAAGTCCTTGAAGTGAAGGAAACAATATATGAAAGAAAGCTATAAGAGAACCGAAGGAAGTTTCTGTACAATACTTACTTTTTTGATAAAGATATGGGTCCGACTGGTCAAAACATGATCTTGTTACTCAATAACAACAAATCAAACTAGCTAGAGTAAATACCAAAAAAAAAATGTTTCTCAGATGATAACACAATAAATGGAGAATTCAAATGAAAAGCAAGGGAATCCAAAGTATGTACAAATAATAACTCTAGCATTATGGTATTGCAGTATTCATGTTTACAATGAGTCAGTTACCCAATTATCTGTCGAAATAAGAAAATAAAACCAAAACCAATTGAGATGTATATATATTCAGATTGTAATTGGTTTTAGCTAAACATACTTATGCAATCAAAATTTCAAACTAAGTAATGAAAAATATACATACAGTTCTTGAACATGTAAGGCATGTGCCTTTGGATCATTACTTAATAAGTGCACATAATCTATGGCCTTTCTCTGTCCTACTACTTATAACAATCACAAGAAGAACGCATCAACAACATGAAAAGATAAAGATATGCCATCTTGAAGCACTTTGTAAAATATTTACCTTCATTTCCTTGCGGATATCATTCGCAAGACCACTGTTATCTCCTCGCGAAACCTAAAACAGAAACCGAATAAATCAAAAATAGAAGTGAATAAAATGGCATAAGAAAATTTACATATCTATTGCCTAATTTGTTCCAAAAAAAACCCGTATCAAAAATAAAGAAAATGTCATATTAGCTAAGCTGAGTGTTGACAGAACCAAAGTTATATGAAAAACAAGAATGGTGTACTTATAATCAGAACTGAACTCCTATTTGACACGAATAAATCTACATCTGTTGTTTTGGCTGACATAAAAAGAAAGCATCGGTGACTTCCTAGTTCGCAAAATGAAACACTACTAGGAACCAAATGGTAGTTTGTGTATAATGAAAAATTGGTATACCTGATTGACCACATAATAAAATATGGAACCATCGAATAAAACCAGTAGGTACAACACACTGGTTGACCACAATTACCTTCACATATGGAAAGAAGCTCCTGGAAACCGCTCCAATCTCTCACAGTTTTCTTCGTATCTTTAGCCACAATGACCCTAATTATTGAAATAAGATTGTACCGGCAATTTGTTCCTGCAAGAACATAATAACTTATTCAGTAAATTTCTATGTCAGGGAATGCTTAACGAATGCAATTTAGGTATCCTTGTTTTATAAACATATTGAATTTTTTTATAACATTTGTTCACAAAGCTTTGAAACTTTAACCAAAACTATACCAAACTATATCGCGTTAAGTAAATCAATCTTCTATTTTAAATCAAAATAAAAAATTATGCTACTCTGTTATGTTTGTGTGTAGTCTGGTAGTACATGACCCGGTTTTACACTTGATCCGATCCGACTGGCGGCCTGTTGGGAAATTAAATGAAACTTTTTAAGAGGTTTGTTTAGGGAACTTTTTGAGAGGTGTGGTAGTGCTATCCAACCAAGTGTAAAGCCTGTGGGACATATATGATTATTTTTCAAAAAGCATAGTGAGAAGAATGAAGTCTCAAAGTATAAAGACTCACTTTGTGGCGTAAGGTTTCTCACAAAGCCCTAGAATTGTTTACTTTCTTATAATGAGTGTTATAGCGTTCTGCTACTTAGTTAGCTTGATAGTTTCAAAAGGACTTGAAATGCAACATTTTTGCATGGTTAATTATTACATATCTTTAAAAGGATTAAGGGATAAAAATATTTACAAAAGTGTCTGATAATCTTTTGTTCCCCAAATCAAATGACTTTAAACCACAGAGTGCGTTTGCAATTAGAGTGGAACTCTCACTTATATAATGAAATAATTAGGCGAATTTGGTATACCTATTTAAGTGATTATTTGATTGGGAAGGGATAAACAAATAAGGTATTGTGTCTTGCGTACTCACAAAGAAAAGCTCATGATTTGTAATGGTAGCTATCTATGTCGATGGTATGGACATTATATGTACTCTTGATGAAATAAAAGATTTTATAAGCTGCTTCAAACAAAATTTGAGATAAAAAATATGGGAAATCTCGATCGAACACCGAGCTTGTGGTAATCTATTCCATCAGTTTGCATATCTCCAAAAGTTGTCAGGAGATTTAACCTTGCTAGCACTCCCATGATTACTTGAGGTTTAAATACAAGTAAATGACCATTTCGTCTAAAGGAAGATGACGAAGATGTGTTGGGAGATAAAATTCCCCAAAATAAGTGCAATAGACGCATTGTTGTACTTAGCATAATATACTCGACAAAATATTTCATCCTCAGCGAACTTGTTAGCTAACATATAACTCAGCGTTGATGCACCATCATTGGAATGGTATAATGAACGTAATAAAATATTTAAAAAGAACCATTAATATGAGTTTGTTTTATCCATGCAGAGACATAAAAATGATTTTAAATAGAAGTGCAATCCAAAAGTTATTGATCTTAAAGGAACAATAACCTCTTCTCTTACGAAAGTAATCAGGGGAAGACATAATAGACTTATTTAGTAAGTCGTTACCTATATTCACTTTCGAAAAATACATGACTAAGAACTGTCTGGAAACTCCCCTGATAGAATTAGGGGGAGATACCGACATCAGGGGGGATCCAAGGATATGATGTCAACATATTTTACTTTGAAATGTGAAGGCATGTTGTACTTTTTTTCCCTTGGATCGAGTTTATTCTTCCATTGGGTTACTCGGTAAAGTTTTTAGCGAGACAAAAACAACTACTCAGGGTATATATTGAATATTAAAAACCTGGAGACCGTGTTGATATTACTGAACAATATCGAAATCAAATAAATGAATCACGATAATATGACAAGTGAAACAACTTTCAGAAAGGAGCAAGAATTCTATCATAACAGTTTTCAGCACAAGTCAACTAGCAGTATTGATACTACTATTGAGTTTTAACAATAGGTTTTCAATAATCACCCATGTAACATTGAAAGGATACCATGTATGGTTATTCAACAAAGGCATCATTTTGGACTTATCGCGTTGTATTCTTTTTCCCTTCGTCAAGGTTTTTTCCCATTGGATTTTTTCTTTGTCAAGGTTTTAACGAGGCAACATATGACTTAGATACATTGGTCATTGATAGACACATTTTAGTGTCTAAATTGCACCTTAATTTCTAGTGAGTTAGTATTCGATTGTGTGTCAATTACGTGTTTTTATGCTTTTGTAGGTACATTAGAAGAATAAAGATTTATGGAAAAATTGGCTCAAAAAGTGTTCAAAGCACCCGGGAAAATGGATCAAGGCACCCACACTTTGGATTGGGGCACCCTTGGATCGGGATGAACTGGATCGGGCCAACTCAGCGGGTCAACTCGGCCCAGTCAACTCGGTCAAAGTCAGTTGACCGAGTCAAACCATCATCGGGAAAGTCCTGTTTCAAACAGGAAAGGATTTGGTTGCTGATTTGGAGTTGTTTTCGTAAATTGAAGGTTGCGATTAGAGTTCAAAGCAATAGAAAGACATCAAGAAATCCCGGA
>JAJJMC010009994.1:667610-686237 GCA_023531435.1 Papaver californicum | reverse complement strand
CGCCGTGCGATTGCGGTTATTTTATTGGGTAATCCCAAATCACATCAGTCATCTAGAAGTTTACTACATGTGAAGCAATATATGTGAAGGACTACTCATAAAGGTAGTATTGTTAGATCACACAGTGGGGACTGTTGTAGGGCTTTGGGCTCGTGTATGTGCGGCTCAATTAGCTAGTTAGGGTTTTCTCTTATGTGTACTAAGATCTCTTTATCTCTTTCTCTTACTGTGTGTTTTACTCATATTTCTACTTATACACTTAATTATTAAATTGAACCAGTTTACTAATTTAGTATAATTATCCCAAATTAAGGATAAAAAAATATTATTAATTTTGTGAGGTTATTAATTTACTAATAATTATTTTTTTGGAGTTTTATTGTAACTCAACTTTTTGATGTTATTTTTTATGGGCCTGAATGAAAAATAATCAGAAACCAATTTTCTGTACAACATTTTTCTCGCTGTGCACTATTCGCCAAATTCTAGCACGCATGTAATCTCCGTATCTTTCAATGAGCATCAATCATGAGTGATGAAACTTTGATTTTCAAACCGGTAGTTAGGGAGCATATATGTCATGTAATGTGCTAATTGTCTGTCTTTTTTACCTTGTGCCTTTTTTTAGTCTTGTGTATAATCAACATGTCATGTTCATTATTATTTTTATTTTTATTTTTTGAAGCATTATTCTTTTTGTTACCGTGTGTACGAGTAGTACTATATCCTAAATTCTAACAAACTCTAATTAAGCTTCTTTTTCCAAAAAATTGCAAATATATTTTGGGTTATTACTAGGAAAACTAATTTTTCTTTACCAGGAATCAAGGATACACTTTAGTTGAGAGAATGATTTGTTCCAAAGTTGGAAATTAAAGTTGTCCTTTCAAGATAACCTTCAAGATTATAAAAAAAAATTTATATGTTTCAAAAAAATAAAGAAATTTTCAAAGCTTAAGGTCACATTAGAGTTTCATATTTAGAGATAAGAGAAAAAAATTAACCTAACGTCAAGCAAATTATTATGAGTATCAGCTTAAGAACCCACAAGGAGAAACAAGAAGAAGAGTAACAACCATTGTGTAGCACGTGATAGTCTTATAATGCGCATGAGCATTACTTTCATTTAATTATCTAGCTTAAAAACCGAAATCAAGTTTAACTCCTTCAAGTAAACTCCAACCCTATAATGTGTGGGTTGTCTTATAATTCACGGTTATGCATATACACACTCAAGAAATATATAATTTATACGACAATGTATAAGATCATTCATAGTACACGTAACCATCTTATAATTTATGGTCATCCAGAAACATACACAATGAAACCAGGTTTAACTATCCAACTAAAAAATCAAATCAAGTTTAAATTTTCTGAATCAACTTTCACCTTATAATGCACGGGATCGTCTTATAATTCATGAATATACATAACTAGATTCACCCAAAAAAATTCACCTTATAATGCGCTAGATCATCCTACAACACGGTGGTGTTTATAAACTTACCCTTAAACCAAATTTAACTATTAGACTTAGATAAAGAATTAAATCAAATTTAGCTTCTCTAAATAAACTTTCACCTTATAACGCATGAGGTCGCCTTATAATTCATGGCTATATATATATATATATATATAGCTAGATTCACCCTAAATAATTCACTCTATAATACAAGAAATTATTCTATAACTTATGGGTTTTATAAACTTATCATACGAAATCAAACTTAACTATGGATAAACAATTGAAATCAAGTTCGAGATCCAAGTTAACTCTCTATTGATCATCTTGTAATCCATGGGTAGGCATGCATTCATTCAGTACACCATTTATCCAATAATATATGGGATCATCCTATTATTCACCGGCGGCCTATAAACTTTTATCATATGATATATTAGATCGTCGTATTATTCACGGGTACAATTATATATATATATATATATAAAAATTTTCTACTCATTCTTAATTAGGATATTTGAATAATATTTTATCGCTATAAAAATTGAGATTAATAAAAAAATGAAATGAAGTAACCACTAAGCTCCCTCTTTGAGAGTGGGAAAAATAAAAAGTAGACTGAGGTATAAATAAACTTAGAAGATGCTACCATTTGCAATTTGGTGCCAGTAAAGAGAGGAGTAGAAAGAGCTGGGCGGGAATTGTGAGCGAAGGAAACGATAAAGGTATAACGATAATAATCAGTCTTTCGAGTAGATTATTATTATTTTTAAATGTATTTTGTACAAATAGGCTTTGAATTCGAATATTTTAGAAGATAGTTTTTATCATTTTACCCTTATTTATAATTGGAATGTTGTTTTATACTTCCTTTTGTGGCTCATATTATTTTGTAAGCTTTTCACTGATTTAGATTTAGTTTGATATTATTGTAAGTTTTCTAAAAATGATTTTTGTTATGCATTGTAGTGATGTACTTTATAAAAAAACCATAGTTGAGTGTTTGGTAAACTATAAACCGAAAGGTAAAGTAGATTAAAATTAATTAAATTATGTTTGGAAAATATCATGTTCGACTATTATTGTTATAAAAAATGACAAAAACAGATATTTATCTCACAACAATTTTATTCTAATTTAATGGTTTTTAAAATAATTTTAAAAAATTAATTATTAATTATTAAATAATATATATTTATATATTATTAAATATACTAATAATGGTAATTAATTTTATTGTTAAAAAATATTATTTTTACAATTATGATATATAATTATTTCTTATATAAATATAATTTCGAGAAAACAAATCAAATTAAAATTTAATAAATATTTAATATTTATTCTTGTATTTATTATTTTTAAAAAATAATCATTTAAAATATAATATTAAAAATCAAATTAAAATAATGGTAGAAAAATTTGAAGATAATTTTTGTCATTTATAAGATATAATAGGGATAAAGGAAAATCATATATGAAAATTAATACAAACTCATAGCTTTTGTTTTTGAAGCTTTTAAAAGCCACTCTTTTTCTGTAAAACTCTCTGTAATTCTATCTAAAAAAACAGCTATATCGTCAATTATTTTTATTTTCTTCATAAGTTTTTTATCCATTTCCTTTGGTTTTTTACCCGGATCTTGATTTAAATTAGGATCCGGGTAGAATTGTTAATTCTAATTTATATCCAAATAAAACAGAATTGCTTAGCAATGCATTTTAGGATTCTTAGGTTTTTATTTTCTAATAAGTATGGTAAGTTTTTGTCATTGTAATTTGCTATTCACTCTAAGAGTGATTTATATTAGCCTTTACGACATTTGGTGGTGGTGCTACCTATCTGACGAGCACATAATAAAAGGTGATTCTTTCCGACGACGCATTAATCAATTTATCTGTAAAAAAGATCAATCAATTCTGAAATTGAACGTAAACAGTTGAGCATATTATTTCCCTATGGAAGCATCAAATTTCTTAGGTGATCAACAATTATATAAAACCATTAAAAGGACGTCAAATTTCTTGTTGGATTATGAATATTTGGCACTTAATTCACCATTTGTTCTTTGAATTCAAGATGTAAACTTTGTAATTTTTGTATTTTTTCGATTATTGATGTAATCCATCAGATTATAAATAAATTTTTATTTTAATGAAAAACAGAGTAACTGCCTCTTTCCATTAAAAAAATAAATAAAATCTAAACTACAGAACCGTATAGACCGACCTAAAAACTGAATCGCACTGTCCTGACAAATAAATTACTAGGCCAGTACGTACCAACCCTACTACCCAAAATATATAAAATTAGGTCTTAAACTACCCGTGTAGAACACATTAAAGTGTACATGGTCAAATGAATGGACTACAAATGTTAACAAAATTTCTTTCTTCGTTAACAAGATATTTTCTTAAATTTTCCTTCTTTTCCTGACAATTATAAAGCAATGGCATATTCTTCATCCACTAAAAGTTTAACTTACCCCTCTTATTTGCTAAGCTCTCTGTAAGTTCTTCTTCTCTGTCGGAACAATTCTCAAAACTCATACGAAACAAATTATTTTTACAAAAAAAATAAAAAAAAATAACAATTTGTAGACCCAATTTTCAACTCTTTGATTTTTGTGTGAAATTTTCACGGTATTGAATTGGTTGTAGCTCACCAAGAAGAAACTCCAAATCGTCGGTTTTCAAAATAATGGAACCGATGATTCAGAGTCTATCATATTGGTTATCAGAACATCCATTGGATTTAGATGGAATCATAGTCAAAATTAGGGTTCGACTTGGTCTTTTATTTTCACATCAATCGCTGGTTATATAGCTTTATCAGTTTTGATTCGTTTAATTTTAGCAGTTTTCCGATGTCGTAAACCGATTTCACTTGGCCCTATTCCTACTATACATTCATCAGGCATGACTTTAATCTCAATTACTATTTTTATAGGTATTTTGTTCTCATATGTAGCTGAGATCCGTAATACATGTTGGTTCTGGAGAAAATCTAAAACTCCATTCGAATGGTTCTTATGTTTTCCATTAGGTACTATCATGTCGTTTGAGTTTTTTCTTATCATATACTTCTTCCGTTTCAGGAACAGAGTTACTTTCTCTTTAAATTTTTGTTCCAACAAAAGAGTTACTTTCATTTTCAATATAACAAACTTTTAAAACTACCCTTATTATTTTAAAAAATGTTATTATTCTCATCTTGCCTTAACAATTATGTAAATATGAAAAGTAACTTTTTTTTCTGAAACGGAGGGAGTATATTTTATTTATCAAGATTTTTTGATTTTTTTAAAATATTTTCGCGATCTTAAAACATCGTAAATTAATATTTTCCGTAAAAGTACGTCGTTTGTACAACTAAATGCTTTATAACAAAATGTCAAACAATAATAATCTAAATAAAATTTTCTTGGCAACTAAACGCTTTATAACAAAACGTCAAACAATAGTAAACTAAACAAAACGTCAAAGACAACAGACAAAGTTGTGTTTGGATATTTCATGCTCTGAGAGTCTGAGACGGCTTTGTATTATGCACGTGACAATCTAAAACATTTGATGGTTGATGTCGCTAACTGGTGTGTCCAGCAAATTTAAAAGCTCCATCGAGATCTTCAATCTTCTTTATAGAAAAATAAGCTTATGTGGTTGACCTACTTGAGTTGCGGTAGGCCCGATACCAACATATTATAACATACTCCGTAATGAAATCCGTCTCCGAAGAAGTAATTCTTACAAGCCCAATGGCACATATTTATATTTTTATTAGTCTTAATAATATAATTATTACTGTTTTATTTTATAATAATTTAGTTAATTATTGTGTTTTGTAGGAATACCGTGAAAATTAGTTTTAGTGAAAAAAGCAACTAAAAAGGGACTGGTGCAAGTAATTGACGGACATGCATCAGAGGAAGTAGGCTTTAGAGTTAATGTCAAGCCCAATAAGGAAGTAATCAAATTAGCAGACATGTCGGGGGTAAATTTAACCATGTGACTCTTGGTATGCACACACTTGTTGCGTAGGCCATTAAGTTCTGCTAAGAAAAAAGATAATAATGCGAAAGAACTACTCATGTCGACATCATTTATAACAAAGAAGTGAAATATATTAATTGGGAAAGGAAAGAGATATACTATCTCCGTTTTAAAAAAGATTATTATTATTTTATAAATTAATTTATTTTTAGGTTAAAATGAAAAGTCATAGTAATACTTTTTCAGAAACGAAGGAAGTAAATGGGAAAGATTTACTTAGAAGTTTTGATTCATATAAAGAAGAAAAATCACATGTTGCTTTATGTACACGAAAGAGAGGTGACAAAAATCTAAAGAAAATTAAGTGCTTACTTTGTATACTTGAAGCGGTCATAATACATTTCTCCTTATGGGAATTAAGAGGAGGTGGTCGGACATATATAATGAGATGTTGGCAGACTTAAAAAGGGGCATTTTTTCACAGCCGGGAGTCGGCACCAACAACAATAATAAATAGTTTTAGATTTTTATCATTTTTTTTCTTCTCTTTTTTAGTTTATTTGTAATGGATAACTAATTTTTTCTATCGGGGTTGAAGATAAAACCAATTATTTTCTGTAAAAAATTCTGCTAATCTCTAATAAGCTAGTCTTTTGGATTTAAATGTTTTATTAATTTTTTTTCATATTAAGCTACGTTCTTTATTGGTTTTGAATAGTCTTCGGCTATTGATATTTTATAAGCGAATGAAATTGTACCGTTTTGGTTTACAACAGAGGTTGTACTGTTTATTTTAATCGTAATATATTCTGAGGCGTATCGATTTGGTTCGATAGTCTTGGGTCATAATATGAATATTTTAGAGATGAATGTCTGTTTTATATATTTAATTCGGTGGAATCCGGAAATCCTAGTTTGACCTTTATTTTGTTAGTTTATTTATTTTATTAGTTTTATTTTAAATCATTTTTTTTCTTTGTAGCACATAATTTGTCTTTTAATTAGAGATAATATTATCAATCCCTACGGACGATCCCGTATTTGCCGCTTCTACTTTGTAGTCGTTGTGCGATTGCGGCTATAGGTTTTTTTTTGCCTATCAATTTTTGGCGCCGCTGCTGGGGATTGAGAAATACTCCCTCCGTTTCAGGAAAAGAGTTACTATCACTTTTTTATTTTAGCCTAAAAATAGACTAAAATGAAAAAATAATAATAACTCTTTTCCTGAAACAGAGGTAGGATTATTTTTGGTTATTTTACAGTGTTGTGCTAATTAAGTTAATTAGGATTTATCTTCATTTTATTTTTATTTTTATTTTTCTTTATTTTTTCTTTTTTAGATTTTATTTGGGTATCTTTTTGTCTTTGATGTGCAGTTAATATTTTTCATTTATCATACAAATTGCCTACCATAAAAGGTAAGTAGGATATTCCAAAAAAGAAATTATATTTTTATTTTGTAAATACTTATATTAGGTTATATTTTGATTCTTTATTTTATATTAGTTTATTTTATTTCTTTGTAAATAAAAATTTAGTTTTTTTTTTAGTTAGATTTTTATTTTGTTTATTATATATATATATAACTGTGCACACACTAATTGCATCGTCAGACTACCGATTTTTAGGAAAACCCGTGGAAAAGTAAGTTGAACCCGTGCCTTGGGCCTTATGGGAGTTACCAGCTGAAATTCCACAAGCCTTAGCCTCGTACCTTTGACCAGTCTTTGACTGTAGGTATATTTTTCTAAGGTAACCTGAGCTTGCCTATTTTGGTCAACCTAACATTTGTATTTGCACCAAAAAAAAAATTAAAAAAAAAATCGAACTGGTATCGTAAGGACCAATACAATGATTATCGACCTGAATCTCAAAATGGAAATTATCCGTATTATGACTATAGTGTAAATAGTACTTGAGACCACTACCAACCCTCTGGAGGTTATGGTTCAGACCATGGTGATCCCAATTACTATTCACACGCTCACCAGTCGTACGAACGGGTAAATGAGCAATATTATACAGAGAAAAATGTTAGTTCTCCATCTTTAGAAGATGCCCTCGGGCATTACATGGAAACTTCAAAAATTCTTGAGTCTTCGTATGCTTCTTTGGATAATAAAATCAATCAATTTGCTGAAACTAAACGGAAGCGTGACTTAGAAAGAACGGAAAGATTTGCAGCTATAAGTACTGCTCTTACTAAACTTAATACACGTTTAGATGAAATTGAAGAAGAAGAACGGTTAGCTGCTAATATTGCTCAAACTGAACTTTATTGCCAAAACAGTGTTTCCAATTTTACTCTTGATAATAGTGATGAATATTTACCTAATTTAGAGGGCGATGTTAGAATTGAACGCACTACATGTTTAGATAAGGTTCAACCATCCTCGTATTATTATGAGGATGAGGATAGTATTGACGAAGAATTTGAAATTCGTAGTCATAATGACGAGGACATTTTTACAACAATTGAGCTTCATGATAATAATGATGTTTCTAGTTCCAATCCTAATAATGTTTATTATTTACCTATTCAAGAAGAAAGGGATTTAACTAGAGATACTATTGTTACGAACGGTGAAATATTTCCTTGTTATTATGAAAACGATGATGGTTTAGAGGAACGATCTTATCCCGAGACTAGTGTTGTAAAGTCCAAACGATTCAAATACCATTGTCCCTGATAAAGATGATAAATTCGTAGAGAATTTAAATGTGAGTGAAGGTACCCCACCTGATTACAATCTTGATGAAACAATTGACCATTTTCCTGAATATGAAATTAAGGAAATTGTGAATGGTTCGTCCAAGGACATTGGCCACTTTAGGTTTTAGGGTGTATATTATTCTCCCCGCGGTACCCCTTTGACTCTTATAAAGGTCCCTCACTTGGAACTTGACATATGTGCCTCTACCATTTTACGTTATTATCTTCATACACGTTTTCCCGAGCCTTATTGGGTTCAAAATAAAATTCCGGCGTTTAGAAACCCATCATCTTGTTGATGTGGTTTACCCAGGCCATGATACCAAGATTGATTTTGTTTTCCCACCAAATATTTTTCTACCAAATGTGGGAACATTTGTACTTCAAATGTGTCAATTTTTTAAACTTTGAAACTAAACCTAATTATTGTAGGAAATCTGAATCGGCATATTTCTATAAGAATGACCACCACTTTTATGAATTCTACTGTGGTCAACTATATAAGTCAAATACTATTGACTCCAAGGATCCACAATTATTTCGATTGCTATTATATGATTCGTAAATTGTGACTAATCCTTTCTTGGTGTGGCTGAAGACTTTAAACTTAGTGCTCTATGGGAGACAACCCATATGCTTTTGGTACACGATGCTAGTAATATCTTTCCCTATCTCTTCTACTTTGTTCATTGTTACTCTTTGTTCATGCTTTCATTCATTTATCTTTAGAACATCGAGGACTATGTTCAACTTAAGTTTTGGGGTAAGTGAGAAAAATTTAAAATTTTAGTTGTACCAAAAACTCTAAAATCTAGAAACTTGTGAACTATTCAGGATGACACTGACAATTATAAGTAGATAGAAACAAACTTCTTGGATGTAGGAGTTGAGGGACCCAGCTAAATGGTCTATTCATAAAAGGACATAGCTCAGGTGTTAGAAATAACATGATAGTCGTCACCATATCACGTTTTGTTTTTATTTTTGCAACCTTTTCTGTTTCTCTAAGTGATTTGGTGGGGCACTAGTATCGTCTTGTTGTCGTCAGGATGAAGTAGAGTGATTGAGATCAATCCCTATTATTTTAATTAAACTTGATCAGTAATAATAAATAAATAAATAAATAAAATGACACTTGGATATCAATATGTGTATGCTCTAACGCAGGATCCATGGGAACTATCATGTAATCTGCTGACAAGGAGCATGCGCTTAGATTCAAAATATCTAATCTTGTTGTCGGAAAATAAAATAAAATAAAATAATATTAATAATAATATTAATAATAATAATAATAATAATAATATAATAATAATAATAATAATAATAATAATAATAATAATAATAATAATTGTATATATTCAATTAATCGACCGTTGAGGCCCTTGTATATACCAGCTGAGTTGATACTAGAATTATGATTCAGACTAGTGGGTGCGTATCTCAATCCATCAGGGTCTGACGATCATACATATATTCTAGGAAACACCATTCACCTTAGTCAACATGCGCACACTTCTATCTCCATATCCATCTTCTTAATCTATTCATGTGATTGTGGTTTGTTAGATTCCGAGTATCGTGGTCCATTGTACGACTTTATGAGTAGTGCTTTGTTTTCTTATATATGAATTTTAATATGCTTAGTACAAACTCGTGTACAACAATTGGATTCATATAGGGTAATGATTCCCATAGCCGAAGAATTTAGTAGCCAACTAAATAGCATGTTTAGTGTCTACCCTCAATCGTTCACATGTAACTAGGAGTTGGAGTAAAGGTTTTGTGGGTATGCCTCTTGTAAACCCTCAGGAGCCAAAACTCGTCCACTAAGGCCATTTAGGGGTTAAAGGCTTATTGCATGTGCTAAATGTAGTCGTGATTCCTGTGAAAATGAATTAGGATTTTTTTTTTTTATGTTTAGATTAGTTTTTGCTCGAGGACTAGCAAAATATAAGTTCAGGAGTATTTGATAGACACATATTTGTATCTTTATTAGTCTTGATAATATATATTGTTAGTGCTTTATTTTGTAATAATTTAGTTATTTGTTGTGTTTTGTAGGAATGCTAGGAAAATTAGCTTTAGTGAAGAAAACAACTAAAAAGGGTCTGGTGCAAGTAATTGACGGACATGCGTCGGAGGACGTAGGCTTTAGAGTTAATGTCAAGCCCAATACGGAAGTAATCAAATTAGCAGACATGTCGGGGGTAAATTTAACCTTGTGACTCATGATGTGCACACACTTGTTGCTTAGGCCATTAAGTTCTGCTAAGAAAAAAAGATAATAATGTGAAAGAGCTACTAATGTCGATTATTTATAACAAAGAAGTGAAATATATTAATTGGGAAAGGAAAGAGATATAAATGTGGAGGACTTACTTGGAAGTTTTGATTCATATGAAGAAGGAAAATCACGTGTTGCTTTATGTACGTGAAAGAGAGGTGATGAAAATCTAAAGAAAATTAAGTGCTTACTTTGAATGCGAAAGCATGTGGTCATAATACATTTCTTCTTATGGGAACTAAGAGGAGGTGGTCGGACATATATAAAGAGATGTCGGGAGACTTAAAAAGGGGCACTTCTTCACAGCCGGGAGTCGGCACCAACAATAAAAATAAATAGTTTTAGGTTCTTATCATTTTCTTTTTTCTTTTTTTTTAGTTTATTTGTAATGGATAGCTGACTTTTTTTACCGGGTTGAAGATGAAGCCAATTATTTTCTGTAAAAAATTATGTCAATCTCTAATAAATTATTCTTTTGGATTTAAATGTTTTATTAATTTCTCTTCGTATGAAGTTTCATTTTTTTATTGGTTTTGAATAGTCTTCGGCTATTGATATTTTATAAACGAAGGAGATTATACCGTTTTGGTTTACAACCACGGATCGGAGAATGCCGCTCCCGGCGCTATCCGTCGCGAAGGACATAACTCCCCGATGCGCGGCTTGAAAGATAGTAACCGAACATTAAAGCCTAACTTCTCACTGGAAAATACAGGTAGACTTGCCTTCCCAAGCATGCTTTATAAGCATGATACTCAAAACGTAGTTTCCATATCGTTCAAACTCACCCTTGTTCTGCAAAGGATAGAAGGCCATTAAAGCCAATGTTGAATTCCTTTAGCATGCATGACTTGCTTACGAGCAATGTCCAGGCCTAACTCATGCCCTGGACTGGCACCTAGGCCATTTCATGCCTAATTTTTTGCTTCATCAACTATGCTTCGACCATGCACTGAAGCCTGCACTAATTCTTGCTCTTGCCAAGGGTACGACATCCAGGCATATGTCATTCCCTTCTGTAAAGGTCGATAGGCAGTATGAACAATCCATCGAATGGAAACGCAACTATCTCATCAAGTGTGGTAACAATCATCTCTTGACTTGGCATTGCAGAGCTATATGATATGAGTTACCATAATTTCGCAATCACCTCTAAATTAGATGATATGATCGATAAGATGTTGCACCTCAATGCATTGCATTGCGACTGCCTACGTACCCAACCCGTACCTTGAAAGGATCAAGCATGACCTTAGTTCATCCGGATAGAGATAAGCAACTTAATCCTATTAAGGCAAATCCAACATCGATTCCAACTTCGTTACAAGGCCAAAGGTCAAAGGCCAAGCTAAGCTTAGCCCGCATAGGCCAAGAAACTTTAGAAAAGTATGCACCAACTTATGCATAACTACCGCTACTTAGCATGCATAATGCATTCTCGAGTACGCAACATGGATGAATGATGCCTTCGCATAATTCAAGCTTGCTCGGGTAAGCTACAAGCATATTGATGCTTAAGCATCAAGTTTGCAGCAATATATAGGCCACACCGCATATATGTGCATTACCGTTCATGCACATTCAACCAAAGCTCTCTCCCTATATATGTCTTAATCGCATTTCCATATATTTGGAATATAAAGGTAAGGGACATCCATCGACTGTAATTTTTAGTAGTGCATACTAGGGTACACATCACGGATTAATGAAGCTTCCTCGGGTACGCGTCCTCGGGTATACTTCGTAGCAATCGGGATGCTTGCTTAGTAAGTATCCTCGGGTATGCTTCATCGATATCCAACCAACGTATTCTCCATATATATGTTTTATTCGTATTTTCATATGTTTGGAAAAGAAAGGTAAGTGACATCCATCGACTGCAGTTGAACTCGGGTACACAATACGGATCAATGAAGCTTCCTCGGGTAAGCTTCATAACAACTAGATACTTTCTTGGGTACGCATCCTTAGGTAAACTTCATATGGTCAATGATGCTTCCTCGAGTAAGCATTAACTTCTAACCAACACCTCCTCCCTATATATATTTTATTCGCATTTATATAAGTGGATATAAGAAGGATAGATGACATTCATTTACTGTACTTTCTAGTGATACATTCTCGGGTATGCATCACGGATTAATGAAACTTCCTTGGATAAGCTACATCGCAACATGGATGCTTTCTTGAGTAAGAATCCTCGAGTAATGCATTCTCGGGTATGCAGCACGGTATAATAGTGCATTAGCACTATAATGCGTTCTCGGGTACGCAACATAAAGTTAGTGATGCATTCTATATAATGCATCATGGTATAATAATGCATTAGAACTATAACGCATTCTCGGGTATGCAACATTGGGTCAATGACACATTCTCAATCATGCATCACGGTATAATAGTGCATTGGCACTATAATGCATTCTCAGATATACAATATTGGGTCAGTGATGCATTCTCAATCATGCATCACGGTATAATAGTGCATTAGCACTATAATGCATTCTCGGATATACAATATTGGGTCAGTGATGCATTCTCAATCATGCATCACGGTATAATAGTGCATTAACACTATAATGCATTCTCTGGTATGTAATATTGGGTCAGTGATGCATTCTCAAATCATGCATCACGGTATAATAGTGAATTAGCACTATAATGCATTCTTTAGTATGTAATATTGGGTCAGTGATGCATTCTCAATCATGCATCACGGTATAATAGTGCCTTAGCACTATGATGCACTCTCGGGTATGAAACATTGGGTCAGTGATGCATTTTCAATCATGCATCACGGCATAATAGTGCATTAGCACTATAATACATTCCCGGGTATGCAACATTGGGTCAGTGAAGCATTCTCAAACAAGCATCATGGCATAATAGTGTATTAGTACTATAATACATTCTCGGGTACGTAACATTGGATCAATGATGCACTCTCAAGCATGCATCATGATATAATAGTGCCTTAGCACTATGATGCACTCTCGGGTACGCAACATAGGGTCAGTGATGCATTCCCAATCATGCATCACGGTATAGGATGAAGCCTCATCACATGCCATGACGCATCCTTAAGTAAGCGTCATGCGAAAATTACGAGTGTTACATTCTTACCACATTCAAAGAATTTCGTCCCCGAAATTCAACTAAATGTATATTTTTAGAGATGAATGAGTATTTTAGATATTTAATTTGATGGAATCCGAAAACCCTAGTTGGACCTTTATTTTGTTATATTATTTATTTTATTAGTTTCATTTCAAATCATTCTTTTAATTTGTAGCACATAATTTGTATTTTAATTAGAGATAATATTATTCATCCATGTGGACGATCCCGTATTTGCCGCTTCTACTTTGTAGTCGTCGTGCGATTGCGGCTATAGTTTTTTTTGGCCTATCATCCAACGACAATCTGCTCGTTGGTCCCACCTATCGTCGGTGAGGCGAGCCTTATTTGTGAATGCGCAGACTGGTTTCGATATAATGGATGAAAATAGCCCTCAGACTCAAAGGATTCATTTCTGCTACTAATATTTTTAATTGATTTTTCTCGATAAATTGTTTCAGGTGTTTGCTTCTAACCGAAAATTCATAAATAATTCACAACCACATTTATCTTATTCAAATTATTCTGAATTTGTTATTCTCTTTATGAATCTTCTATGAAGAGCATCCTCATTGCCATCATAGTTCTGCCTCCTCCTTCTCAGTTGGAAAAATGAAAGCAATTTTTTCTAAACCTAGCTTCTAAAATTATTTTTGGGAATATTAATTAAATACCCTTATATCTACATACCTTCAGAAATACCCTTATCAACAAATAAATATAAAACCTTCTAGAGGGAAGATTCCCGAAATATTAGATTACTACTTTACCCTTATATAAATATCTAGTTTTAATCGTTACAGCCTTTATTTTCCAGCAGCGGTTTTCTTCTCTCATTATCGGTTTTTTCTTCTCTCTTTTTCTCTTTCTCTCTCTCTCTCTCTCCAGAGAAAACTGAAGAAAAAAAGATCAAACTGCAACAAAAACAAAATCAAACTGCAACAGATCAATTAGAAGTAGAAAGGAAGATCAAAAACAACAAAAACGAGATCATTTTAAGTTTAAAGTTGATCGAAATCAAAACAAAAATTAGATTTTCTGAAAATCGATTTTTGAAAACATCGATTTAATGTGTTGTTGATCAAAAATTTGAAGATTCACATCAAGATTGAAAAGGTATAACAAAAAATTTCTTATTTAATTTACTGTAATCTTCTTACTAGATTTACTAATTTTTTTTAAAACAATTTTAATTTTGATATCTTATTGCTCAAAGTTTTCATTTCTTAAAAAATGATGCATGTAATTTTTTCGATTAGTTTGTTTGTTGAAATAATTTACTATAACTAATACATACTTTGTTTGATTTCGTTAGTTTTGTTTGATTCCTTTATTTTGAAATTTGATTTTTAATTTTGTTACTGAATTGAATTTGAATTAGTTGTTGTATGTTCTTCATTATTAAGGGGATACTGATGCATATTAATTTTAAGAACTGATATAGTACAGATGAATTTGTTAGATTTGATACTAATTTTTTTTTTTATATTTTGTTGCATGTGATCGAAACAACAAAAATTGAACTGCGTTGCTGGTGTTACTAAAGGAAGAAATATTAGGTAAAACTCAAAGTGTATGTTCCCTAATTTTATTTCACTGATCTGAATGATGCTTGATGAAACCAAAAACTTGGATCAAACAATAGAAGTTGACACCACTGAAATACAAGTTGGACACATATTATGGTGTCAGTAATCAAAGTTGACACCATACAAAATGGAATCCAGGGCATGTTTGATGTCAATTATGGTTATTGACACCAAAGTCTATGGTGGAATATTGGTGGTTGTGGTGATGTTTGTGGAGTGGTTGTGGTAAAAGATTGTTGGGGATAGAATGGTGGAAGTGGTGGTGGTAGTGATGGTGTTTGTGGTTGAATAGTTGTAGTGGTGATGTTTTGGAGTGGTAGTAATGGTGGTGGATAATATGACACCAAGACCAAAATCTGGTGTCAACAATCAAAGTTGACACCATACAAAATGGAATCCAGGGCATGTTTAGTGTCAACTATGGTTGTTGATACCAAAGTCTATTGTCAGTAATAAAACTGTATTTTATAAACGAAGATTACATGCACTAATAATTGGGAAAATGCTAACTATTTTGTAGTTGTTTGAAAGCAGATTGAGAAAAAAAGAGAGGATATCAGCAAGGAAAAAAAAGAATGATCAAGAAGAAGATGAATTATAAGAAGTTAACATAGTTAAAGAACCAAAACGAAAGGCAAAGAAGAAAGCTGAAGTAGAAGAAGAAGAAGATGAAGAATCTCAAGAAGTTAACAAAGTCATAGAAACAAAACGAAAGGGAAAGAAGAAAGATGAAGAAGAAGAAGAAGAAGAAACACAAAAATAAGAAGAAGAAGAAACACAAGAAGAAGAAGAGGAATTTCAGAAAGTTCTAAAAGGTAAAAATGATTGATTTGAATATGTATGCAAGTAAATGTTTAAGTTTATTTAAAAGAAACTAAAAAAATGACTGATTTGCATGTATGCAGGTAAATCAAGGGCAAAGGAGTCTATGTACAAAGCTGGTTTGATTCTAATGATTGAAATGGGGAGGTTTTTATACAATTTACTTAAAGTAGAGGATGATTCAACTGATAAGAAGAAAAAACCTATCAACTCAGAAGCATTCAAAGCATGTCCTTTCTTTCCCTTCTTCAGCCCATTCTACAGAAACAATGTTGAAAAAGTGATCGACGAGAAAGGTTTGACTAAGAATCCACTTGTGATGGAGGTCATACTTAGTGGATGCAACTCAGAAACCAAGAAGTTCAAATTTGGAAATTCAAGACCATGTGCATTAACAAAAGATAATTTTTCTCTTATCTTTAGCATTAGAAGACTTGTAGATAGTGCCAAAGTGAAGAAGATTATAAAAGCAAGACCAGGAGTTGAGCATATGGAATTCTTAGATAACAAGTTCCGATCAGAGAAAGACCTTGATTGTCAATATAAGATAACAAAGAAAGAGGTAGAAAAGAAATTGAAAGAAGCAGCAGCAAATGAGAGTGATCCTCAATAATTCCTACGATTGTTTGCTATATGGATTTGCACAGTTCTTTTCTTCAAAAACTCGGGAGTATCAAGCTTTGCAAGGAAGTGGATGTCGCACATCTTCCTCGTGGATCAAGTGTCGTAGCCAGACCATATTGTGGACTATCTTATGAACAAGATTGAAAACTAAAAATGACAAAATGAAAGTGTCATTATCTACACACCTCTTCTACTGGTAAAAAGAAACCTTTTTTATTTTTTGAAGAGTTGAACAATGCAACCTGTTTATTTTGTGAAAGAATATTAAACTCTTTGTTTCTCAATTTACAGTATTGGTTCTGCAACATACCAAAGACTACATTAAAAAGAGGGAAACCTTTGAAACAACAACTCCGAGATACGTCAGATGGAACCTGTTTGTACCTAAAAATTGCTCATAGGCACAAAAATGTACTATTGAAGCACTTTTTAGGTTCGAGGATCAAAATCGTACAAAAAAAATCCAAACAAGTTGGTTGTCTGTATTTGTTCTGCTTCAGTTACAAAGAGAGGAGATGGGTTAATCTTAAGGGAGGGAAGCAAAGGAAGTTGAAGGAATTATGTGTTGTGGTGGATAAATAGCAGAGCTTGTGAGAATGATTTTCTATCTCTTCTCGGTTCTGTCTTGTATTTTGAAATTGGCTAAGCATCCTATTTATAATAATTTGGTACCACACACTTTCCTCGCAAAGCAGTGGAAGTTGTGAGGAGATGGAAATGTGGAAGTTGTGGGAATAACCGTCCACTTTGACTCTAGAATTTTCTGAAAACTTCTACACCATTACTCCATTATCTCTTCAACCGCTCCAACTTACCACTTACTCTATAACTTCCTTATCATGGGGTATTGCTACGCCCATGTTGTTGTAATCTCCAGACCAAACCCCATGTTTTATCCCCTCATATAATATGGTTTTGATGTCTCGTAGGAGTTAGTGGATTCACGGCTTCAAAGCCATGAGTCCTATTTGTAAAATAATGATGTTAGTTAGCTTTATGTCAATCTAGCATAGTAATGGAGCTAGCAACGAATCATAATGCTAGCATGAGCGGAAGAAGTGACGTGGCAGCAACAAATAGGCATGATATGGCAACAACGAAGGTGTGGTGCTACGGCAGCAGCACGACTAGCACTAGTGCTATCGCTGCTGCGCTGCTACTCTGCCGCTACCACTATTAGCGCCTCTGCTAGCACTTCGTGGCTTTGTTTGCTTCTTCGTAGCTTTATCAACTTTGTTAACTCCGTTAGCTCCTGTGTGGCTTTATTGACATGTTCATGCCAGGAGCGTGGATAGGGATTCCTAAAGCCTGTATTTGTTGATGCTAGAGCTATTTCCTATATATTATTATTGATATTTACTAATGCCATGACCATAACTATGGCATATTTAGAGTTTCTCACCTTTGAGATTTAATTGCTAGCATTTATGCTTAATTTTTGTGCAGTGCATATAGAACACCTTCAAGAGATTCAGCCGTGGAAGTTTGCAATATTGAAACTATGCTTGATGCGACTATGGAATTTAGATGGTATGCATCTAATTAGCGTTTTCATTCAGATATGGCATTGCCTCTATTCTGAATGTTCGTAAATTTGTATAACCAGTATATTCTGTTTTATACAGATAGTTTGCATAGATGCACATGAAATAACGAGGTTTAGTTGAATAAAGCTCTGGAATTTCTATGGTGTATATATATGCAAAAGAGCTATATGGCTAATTAGCCAGGAGATGAAATCTATTCTCGATTTTCTTGCAGAATGTACTATAGGAACAGTACTCATAATTTTGATGCTTGTCCGAAATTAATGTATATTTATTTCATGCTTTCCGCAGCTAGGCAAAGAAGCAGCATTACAAAGGGGAGTACTACAATTTTTTCCCTTGTCAAAAACTCATGATCAATATTAAGTCCCCTGCTTAGTGCAGAACAATAATGTGTTTTGTGGTAAACACTAGATGGTGATTTATATATATATATATATATATATATATATATATATATATATATATAT
>JAJJMC010009994.1:655393-667600 GCA_023531435.1 Papaver californicum | reverse complement strand
TATATATATATATATATATATATATATATATATATATATATATATATTATTTTACTGTTATAAGCAAAACAAATCAACATGATCTAGTTTATCGTACATTACCAGATATTTTGATTTGATGGTGCTCCAATAATGTGGAATAATTAAAGGAGTATTATATAGTTGATATAGTAGTGCCTGTAGGATGATAGAGCATCGCCTGGGGAGCATAAATTTGTGAAGTGCGGCTGATTTGCATGATGGAGATACCAAAATTGACCCGTGTGCAACACGAGGGCATGATTTCAAATAGGGAATCCTTGTTTGACCTAGATTTGAGAATCAATTACTATAAAAGGAGTAACCCCCCCCCCTTTTTTTCCTTCTTCCCATCAGCGTCACCGACCTCCTCTCTCTTCTCTACGTTCAGCATCAACTCTTTCTCCCGTCGGTGTTGTCATCGTCCAGTCACCGTCGGCGATCTCCTGCCGGTTTCCGACACCGACCAGGTAACTTTCATTTATTTATTTTATCATTATTTTTTTACGTGAGCTATTGTTCACGTGAATGAAGCGTTTTTTTTTTGCCTTTTACGTGAGTTAATACTCACACACTTCTTCCGCTCTTTCCCTTTTTTTAAGGGTGAGTACTAACTTGTTTCTTCAATTACCATTGCTTATTTAATCGCAGTATGTTATTGCATTGATAATTATCTTCTCTTGACAACATCTTGCAAGTAAACCCTAGTTCTACAATTATTGTTTCTGATTGTAGAAATCCTCCATTCATTTGCTTGTAACCTTGTTAAGCTTTAACCAAGTATGCTAGGGTTTTATGGTATTTTTTTATGCTAATTTTAATTCATATATATATATATAAGTATGTATTTGCATATTAATACTATATATACATAAAATAGAACAAAACTTGGTGCATGATTGTCCAGTTGTTGGTGATGTGAATGTTATTCGACCCGTTGTAGATGTCTAATAATCACGAAGATGATGCTGCTACTGCTTCTAGTCGCGACAAAAGCGAAAATTCTGATGTTATTTCTCTGAATGATGTGCCCAGCATTCATGATGAGTTCTTTGATGGTGTTGTCAAAGAGGCCGCTGCCTCTGATTATGCTGGTACTCTTATTCCAAATATCAATAGTGTTTCTTAGCCCCAGAGTGTTTATCCACAAGACCTTGTTAGGCGTTGTTTGCAGAGAACAGAATACATGCATTCGTTTGTTAACTTCAAGATATCCCAAACTCCTTTGTCTGAATGGGAAGGATGGTCTAAGGTTATGTTGAAGAATCCTCAGGTAAAGCTAGTTTTAGAGAATGCTAAGATATTCCATGCCGTGCGAATATCTGAGACTTTGAAAGTTAACAAAGACATGAAGGGTTTGCTTGTATTTTTCTTACGTTGGTGCGGTCCAACTAATTCAACAACGTTTACTTGGGGCGAGTTAACAATCACTTTGGAGGATGTGGCTATCCTGCTGCAATTTTCGTTTATTGGTATTATTCCTTTATTGTCGGAGCAGGAGAAGAAGTATGGAATCCGCCTTGTTCATAGGATGGAGGAGTTACGGAAATCTCGTCATTGCAATAATATGAATTATACAGCTTGGATTAACTGCTGGTGGAATGGTAGCATGATGCGTTGGAAAACCGAGCGCACAGTGTCGAAAGATGTAGACAATAGCAAATACGGTTCGTTCCCACGAGGAGTTTGGATTAAAATATTTTTTTAGGTTTTGTTTTATAAAGAATTAAATTAACTAATGAATTAAAATTATTTAATAAAGTTTGAAAACAATAAGAGAAAAATGTAAGGTTCCGGGAATCCGTTGTAGATTAGGGTTTAATTGCGTTCGTCACATAGGGTCTCAATTTTACTCATGTAGAGTATCAAATCTAGCTACTAATACACGGAAGATTTTTAATTAAGCATTAAAGAAATAATTTTCGAAAAGAATTGTTTGTCCTCAACCTAAGGTAGAATCTCGAAAGTACTAAGTATACGGGGCATAAAAAGTCAACGATTATTCATAAAACGATTTAATACGAGGTTTCAACGATTCCTTCTACTAATCAAACAATGAACTATACGTGGCATAGAACATGAAAAATCATCGAGGGGGTAAAACGTTGAGAGAGAGACAAATTAATAATATTTAGTTCATACAGTTAAAAACCCTAGTTTCGAAACACAAATAAAAATCATCTCTACAAGTTCAACCTTTCGCCCTAACAAGAGAATTAGCCCAACATGGCTTTCTCAAAAGCCATACAAATTAATTAAGAAAAATAAATTAACCCTTTTCAGTGTTCCTCCGGCTTCGTCAATTCTGTCTGTGAGCTTCTTGTACGTGAAGCTGTACTTCCAAAAGTGTCCGGAAAGGTCTATATGTGAAGCTCTTTACGTCAGAGGGATCTCTCCTTAAGTGGTGTTCACGGCTACTATTTATAGGAGATAGTCACCGCCCAAATATACTTTCCTAATCTCATTCAAACTCCTAAAACATCACACATCTCAGCCATTCATCACACAAAACTGACGGTAACAGCTTCAATACCTGGTATCTCTCGGCAAGAAACTCTTTCCAAAATTAAGACAAATTGGTATCCAAGTCTCCTCTTCCTGCTGGATTCTTAGTCGAGCCCCAACTCTTGCCCAAAAGACCTATACAACCCACCATTCACAGCTACTATTCAGAATCATCTCCAAATCTCGTGAACTTGTCTTTTCTTATTCTTCTTCTATTCAAGCCAACAACACACAGACCCATACCCTTCAGTTCACGACCAAAATCTCCATCACTACTGCCTACCCATTCTCAACTGCACCTTCAAAAACTCGAGTCCATCAGCAACACCCATACACTATCGAACTCAACCCATAACTGAACTCAAGCAACACCATCTCTCTGCCTCAGACTTCCAGGATTTCCTCCATCTTCTCAAACTCTGTCTCACAGCATCACAGGCTCATGTTCATTCTTCACCCAGTTCCTATGAACTATCACTCGACTACCATGCACAGAATCCAGCAGCTCGTGCTCTATTATTAACTCTGACATCGCTAGCTACCACTAACCATCACTGTCTCTAACTGCCATAACCCATCTCCAACATTCAACCCATATATTCCAGCAACATTAGTTACTCACTGATCCACCAAATCTCGAGACTCGCTCACCTGAATCATCTTTAGAAACCAATTCCGACTAGTACCCACACAGACCACTCCATCACAGCCATTAATATCATCACCGTGATCAAACATCACCATCAAAGTCTCTGCCATGAAACTCGGGAATCAGATTACAACCCAAGCTTCTCAACAACCTCACTAATCCTACTGCACCATTCTCGATCTTCAAATCCTTTTTCCATAAATGATCATCACAATCATGATCATCAATCCCTCTCTGATCGCTGCCGACATCTGAGATCATCTTCTTCAATATCACCAGCAAGCTTATGCTCTTGTTCATCGGCTAATCATCACAGGCTCCATCATTTCGAGCCATCACAGGAATCACTCTTCTCTGTTCTCTAATTCGAAATATGTAGAAGAAGGATAGGAGTTGCCCCGATCCAATTCGTTGGCGCCTAGAACAAGATTTGAATCTTGGCAGCCTTGAGTAAATAGCTCGGTGCTATTAACAGAACTCAATCAACTGTCAGTCTCACGAAACCGACAGTTGAAGTAATACTCGCTACCCCTTAACCTACGACTGGGTGTAAATATCCGGTCACTTTGAAATGACTATTTTGCCCTTTATTCTTGTTTCGCTCATAACTTTCTCATACGAAGTCGGAATGACTTCGTTCTTTCGCCGTTGGATTCGTAATCAAATTCTATACAAGATGGAGGGTAGAAATACTGGAATAGACTGAGTTCCTCTGGGTCTTTGGCAATTCTTCTCTTGTAAAGCTCCATTTCGCTTGTTTCAGAGACGTAACCTAATAAAACATATCAACTAGAAAAGTAATAATAAAACACGGTAATTTACACAAAATCTAGCAAATAAGAATAAGGAAATGATACTTAAAATGTATAAATTATGCACTTATCATAGCACAAGCGATGATGGTCTCGCTGCTGATCATCCTCTTTGTCTTGATGCGTTCCTTCTGCTTTGGCTTTCTAGAGACATATTTGAAGATTCTCCTGGAGGTCAAATGAAAGCTCCACTTGTTCATCTTATTGTTGCACTTGCTGGTGGAAAGATTCTTTCTCTTGGTAATTTGTTCTTGGTACTTTATATACTTATTTAGATTTTTCACTCTTGACATGAAGACTTCCAATGGTTATGCCAAGGTAGAATCTTTTATTCACGTTATGTTCATGCAAGCTTGGATTTGGGAACATTTCCCTGAGTACGCACTGAAAACTCGACCTTCTTTTCTAAGTGAAAAGACAGAATATGCTAGAATACTTTGTTGGAGGAAGAAGAAACCTTCCCCTGTTAATCTTACTAGTTTGATGGATAATGAGAAGAAAGTGAAATTTAGACATTGGGGTTCAAAGCTTCCTCAGGTGATTCCATCAGGGACTTTTTCTGAGAGATCCGATATTGTCTTGCACTCTGGCCTAAGTGATAAGAGTAATATTGCTAGTTTTGGTGAAGCTACTTTCATGAATAGTTGTATCCTAGGATTTTTTCTTGCCGTCTCTTTTAATAGTTTCGTCATTCAATGCTACAATATTGATAGGGAAGCTCCACATATAGGTTTTGATCAATCCATTCCTCGTTATCGCATTGTGATGCCTTCTATAGATGTGCTTCAGGGTTCTGAGGGTGCCCACAATATTACTGGTTGAAGTATTTCCTTTCTCCAGGATGATAGAAAAGGACGTTTTACGAATGAGTATGCTGATTTTTGGAATGCATAAATTATTCTTCTCAAGGACTTCATGTTGAGTAGTACTTTTGATGTTCGCGCTGAAGTTTCTGAAGATGAGTTAGTTTCTCATCTGAATTTGAGGGTTACCTCTGAATTGAAGCGTGCTTCGATCGTCAGCTTGACATAGGCATATCAAATCATCTTTTATTTAATTATTATATTTTCTTTTCAGTAATTAAATATTTAACTTTGCCTCTCGCAGTCGTGGTTCCCAGAATAATTTGTTCATATCATTGCGGCAAACACTTCTCTTCAATCTGTGAAGAAGAGACCACGAGTAATTATTCCTAGGAGTGGAGACCGTTATTCGAAGAAAGTAAGTGTCTTGTATTTTTTTTTAGCCTTCTTTTATGTATGAAGCGTATTTATACTTTTATTCTGATAAGCATCATTGTATTGCCTGAGAACGTAACTCGTCAAAGTGATTCGAACGTTCGACCTTTTGAGTTTGGTGTCCCAGCTATTCCTGGTGTTTTATCTCCTTATATTGTAAGTAGAATTTTTTTTAGGAATTTCTGAATAACAATTTTATGTCTTGCTGAATTTGATGAATTCTGATTCTTGTGATTGACTGTTATGCTTAAACGGCTAGTAATGTGAATACTTAGACATTAGAAAGCACCGTTGTTGTTGGAATCTCTAAGGAAGAAGATACATATGACCAGGGACTTGAGAAATCATCCCAAACTGAAGTAATCGAAGAATTCGGGGTTGAGAATGAAGAAGTTGGCGGTGAATCACATTTCGAGGTGCCTTCTGCTCCTAATGACTTGTCACAGCTCCAAGTAAGTATCCTTCATTGTTTTGGAATTATAATGACATAATTATAGTGTAGAACCATGCATGATTTCATGTATAATTTTGGCGATTTTCGCCGTCAGAAAAATTCAGACTCAGGTCTTCTTGCCGTAATGACCGTAGAATCTCCGTCCGAAGTCATAATGAGGTGTTTGAACTCTCATTCTTTATATAAGATATAGATATAAATTATCCTAAAAGAATTTATGAATTTAGAATCCGTTTGATAGGTGAAAAAGACCTGACCCCGAGCATCCAGAACTTTTCTAGGCAGAATTCTGTAGGTTTTCAGTTGTCATGTAGTCGACCGTTTTGTCTGCCCTTATCAGCTCGCTTCTCCGATTGTCGCACCCTTTTAGTATGTTGTATTAGACATCCATATGAATCATTTGGTATATAAATCACCCTAAAATTCTTTACCAATTAGCGCCAGTTTCAGTTCTTCTAGAGAGTTATGTAAAGACGTTTCTAACAACATTTTCGTAAGATGACCCATATCTTTTCTAAACCATATGCCATGTCCCAAAATACTTTTTTATTGAATAATTAGGTTGCTAATGGTCATATTTTATGAACTTAATGATCTATGATTCAATTCCTTGTGTTTAAGCTATTTTAGCTCATTATCTCGACAATGCCCTCTTTTTTAGGGAGGGAATGCACCAAATCAGAGAGATGAACTCGTAGATGGAAGATTGGAAATTACCATGAGCCGTGAAGCTGGTGATGTATCATTTCCACCTTGAAATCATGGGAAATCTCTTCCGGATGTGATTGTTGAAGGAAACACTCTGAGTGGCACTGTTGTACAGAATGATGACATCAAGTTTGGATGGAGAGTGTATCGACTGAATATCCGAATGCTGGAGTTCATTTTGACATCAGGTTTGATAGGACTGGACTTGACTATGTGTGTATTGGTGGCTTCACTTTTCCATCTTCCTACGCTAAGATGTGTACCAAAGTATGGAAGAAGTTTGGCCATTTCTTCATAGGTAACCCTAAGAACTATCGTACTCTGGAGAATGATGTAACTGTATTACTGCCAACTGCTCGTGAGATGATTTATCTCCCTCGTAAAGATATTTTTTTTATGGTGCTTCAAGACTGGAAGGATGCTTTGGATGAGGATGAAAGGGCTAAGCTTGACGTCGCATGGATTCGTCATCATTTTGAAGCTATTGAGAAGCGTTCGCAAGAAGGAGGCACGACTCCTAGTTTGGAGACGAACACCAGGATAGACATGAAGTTGAGAGGATTTCTCGGGAATTGAAGCTTGCTACTGAACTTTTCTGAAGGTTGTATAAGGCGTATTCCGAAGGTGGTGAACCGGTTTTCAAGGAATATTTCTAGATTTTCTGAGTTTTATAGGTTTTATGAGATGTATAACTCTTTGTGGTTTTATTTTGGAATTTTTCTGAGTAGGTGGGGATTTTTGAATGAGTTGCAAAGACATATATATATTTTTGAAGGAAATAATGCTTTGCTTGATTAATAAATTGAAATCCTAAGTATGAACGCAAGATGTTGCAAACATTTTGGAGGAGTTACAAATGTGGCATAAAATAGGGAAATATTGTAAGGTGGCGACAAGATGTTTTAAGCGTTGTAAGCTGTAAGCCACTTGCCATGTATGACCACCCCTTCTGGACTGTCAGTACTGACCATCTTGTAGTAGCCACCGATCATGGTTTCAGTGATGAGATATGGAACTTCTTCAGGAGAGGATGTGATTTTCTCCACTGCATCTCCGACATGGAAGGTATTGGGTTCATGCCCCTTAACTTCACGACATGTCTTCTGAATGCTCGGGTTACTGGTTTGATTATCTCTAGTAGAAACGATCCATACCCATTCGATAAATTTTGAAAAGGATCAGCTTCCCATTCACATCGCCGAGTCAGAGTAGGGTTGATATCCGCTTCAAATCCCCAAGCTTTAATGGGACGTGGGATTACTGGTTGCAAAGAAGTTGGTTGGATATGACTTACGTGTGTGCGAAACCTTCGGACATATGATGCTACATCCTCTCCTGTTAATTGATTCATATCCAACTCTATTGCGTGATGAAACTCGTTTATAGGTCGTCCTCGGGATTTGTTGGCTTGTTTGAGAGTATTGGAGGTGTTGGTGCTGATAGAGAAGATTCACTTGCTCCTATCTTGTTGCTACGAACCCATGGGAATCCCAAGACCATATCATAACTTGGATCCTATTTAATGATGTGGAATTTGGCATGCGTTCGGGAGTCACCCATTATTACCTCAAGAGTGATGTAGTCGTAAGCGGTCAGAGACTTCCCTTCAGGATTCTTGATTATGGTTGGCGAGTGCGTGGCTTCGTGCCTGGAGATCCCTGCAGCTCTCAGAGTCTTGATAGTGATGGTATTGACATCGGTGCCTACATCAATAAATGTTTGCTCGAACTGGGTGTCTTTGAGGCAAGCAGTGGTGAGAAGTCCCCAGTTAGGTTTCTCATCGTGTTTGATGACTATGTCTTCTGAAGCATACTTGGGATGCATAGTAGCCTTTTCGACGAAGAGTAGACGCTTACCCGACACGACACGACACGTTTGAGGGTAGTAAAAATAGCGTTGTGCCTTTGATAGGTGAATGAGTTCACATATGCGTTCCATCATGGATTGGACGTCTCTGTTGACGGAATCTCCAAAAAGGATGATGCCCCTGACGTGGAGTGGATCTTTGTGGACACCTTCAGTCCCCATGCATAGCTCTCCTAAGTCGATCTTTTCTCTGAATATACGTCTCAAGCCATTGCATTCACTAGTGGGATGATTGACGAATCTGTGGAAGTAACAATACTTAGGATTTGACATGTCCTCTTCGGTAGGCGGTTGTCACACAGGCGGTAACTTGATAGCTCCATTTTATACCCATAATTCCAACAACTCGAGGACCTCCTCCATGGAAAAGGGTAAATATGGGTTTGTTAGATCCGTCTTGTTTCTTTGCGACTGGCATGGAGTCTCGACTGATCCTTGTCCTTGAGTTGGTGCTGTCGTCGGGGCTGATGCAGTGCGCTTGGCATGTGATATTAACTGAGGTGTTGCTTTCCTCTTGGCTCTTTCATCAGTGACAACACCTATGGAGTGTTGAGTAGAGTGTTGTTTGTTCACTAGACGTCTACTTCCACGGGTGTCTCCATGACTTTCTTCTCTGGCGGGCCTTGTCCTTTCCAACAAGGCTGGAGCAGTTGTTGCTGATCTCTTGGCGGCCTCATGTAGCTCAGAGAATGTTTGAAATCGTAAATTTTCTAATAAGAGCTTGTGTCCTGAACCTCTTTACGTATTCGTTGAGATGCTCGTTGTTTCTATGGAACATTCTTCTTAGATCCGAAAGAGTGAGTTCCTCAGAGACAAAGAAATACTTTTTATAAAAAGCATTTACCATCTGAGACCAACTGGAGATGTTGTTGGGAGCGAGGTTGTTGTACCAAGTGTAGGCTCTTCCCGTAAGAGATTTTGAGAATTCTTTGAACCACAACACTTGATTATATTCATGCACTCCTAGTGACTCCAAGAATCGAGAAACATCTTCTCGAGCGTTTCCGGTGCCATCATACAATGAGAATGGACGGGATCCGCTCGGCAGTGCAACCCTCTAAATTTCTATTGGGTAAGGGAGTTGATGTTGATGGAATAAAAATGAATCTTCTTTTCCACGATTTCTTAAGAGCTTTTCCAAGTCTTCACGAGTGACGAAGTTTTGTTATTATTAACTCCTTTAATATGGTTTTTATAAGTACGATTTAGATACATTTGGATTTTTTTTCCATATTATTCCAGAAAAGTGAATCAATTCCAAATTATGCACTGTATTGCTAGATTACCTTTAGTTCAAATTCTTGAACATTTATAACCATATGAGTTATTCTGTCGCCAAATGCCTTTATATTGATAGAATAACTAGACCACTGTTTCGGTATTTTTTTCATGCATAAACAACTAAGACGTTTTTCTCAAATATAACTTTGTATTCTAATCTGAAAATGTCAATTAGTTTAGAGTTTGGGAAGCTATCTTCTTACTTGTTGGTTAGAATTATCCTTCTATCCTAACACTAGTAAGTTTGAGTCTCTTTATTTGTGGTCATCAGGTGCTTCTATTTTCTGCTAGTTTTAATGACATCGTCAGAAATTTCATATCAAGAGTGATTACAGATGGAAACAAACTGTTCGCTGAGAGGGAACACCTCTCTTTAGATGTAGTAAAACAGTATAAAGTGAACTGTCCTGATGAACTTGCAAAGATACGTATCGTTAAGGATAAGATTTTTGATTTAGGGGAGCATTTAGGACAGTGTAATTTTTGTCTACTCAAGAGCAAGTGCCAGCGCATTGCATACGGATTCTGGTTGGGAATGTTCTATTATTCATGGTGCTGTTGATAATGATGAAAGGGACAAGATAGTTAAGGGATTCAAAGAAGGATTAACCAAGGTACTCATATCAACTGATCTTCTTGCGCGAGGTTTCGATCAATCACAGGTACTTAAGCATTTATGTAACCGAGACTCAAGTTTCTTTTCCTGTTTGTTTGTTTTGTACATACCTAATGCAGTATTCTTTTGAAAGGTGAATGTGGTTGTGAATTATGATCTTCCAGTGATACATGATTCTCCATCAGAACCTGATTTTGGGGTGTACTTGCATAGATGTGGTAGAGCAGGACGTTTTGGTCGCAAGGGTGAGTTCTTCTCTCAGGGAAGTGATCATATTTAGCGTTATAACTGGCCTTGTGTTTGTAAGGATTGCTTCTTTTAAAGATCATTATCTCTCCAGTATTAAATGGCAGAATCTATATGTTTAGTTCATTTTGTTACCGATTCTACTAGAGTATCTACACCATCTATTGTAATTAACTTCGGAGTGACCCCCCCTTTTTTTCACAAAAAAGAAAAGTTGTGTCTGTTTGATCTGAACCGTTTAGTATCCTCAGTATCCAGACTCTATCAGTGTAAGGTACCTTGCTATTTATATATATTGGACATTTTTCAATTTATTGATTTAAGCTAGGACCCATTTTCTGTCCTACCAAGTATTGGAGGGACTGATTTAATCCACGACATTTTTTGTCAACAAAGAATGCAACATTCAGGGGTTTCATTTTGTGTAATGTTCTTTTTTTTTGGTGCGAGTCCAACAAGCAGATTTGCTGAAACAAAGCTTAATAGTCAAAACAAACCAGTTTTTATAGTGAGAGAAACCTTTTAGCAACATACATTCACTATGAATCATTTCAATTCCAAGTTTAGAATTTCTCTCCGTCTTTGATAAATGTCTTGTAGAGTCCATTTTAACTTCCTCTTAAAGTTTGAAAAGTATGAACCCTGAAACAAGTTTTTAGAGTCCATGCATGCTCTTTAGATCATCATTGTTTTCCCCAAAACAATAACAATTAAAATTTTAGACACATTATCTTAACAAATAAATAAATTATACTCCTTTCGTTTCTGGAAAAGTGTTACTATCACTTTTTCATTTTAACCTAAAATAGATCAATTTAAAAAACACTAGTAATTCTTTTCCTGAAACGGAGGTAGTAACAACATAAAATACTTAGTAGATTTATATATAACTTTATGTTTGGGTATGATTATGCAGGGGCTGTGTTCAATTTATTGTGCACAGAAAAGGAATTCATGCTGATGCACAAAATCGAGAGACATTATGGGAATCGTATGACCGAGGTAAAAGTTATGATTTTAACTTCATATAAATAGTAAGGTAAAGGAGGATCGGCTCAGTCCAAAATAATGAAACGAGTACTTTTTTGCCTCCATGTTTTCTATTTAATATCCCCAATTTGAGATCCTCTCCTCAGCAAGGAAAGCCGAATCATAAGGTTGGGACTCGCAGCATAAGCTAAATCCAAGGGATTCCAGTTTGTCCCTTGACCAAATTTGCTGAACAAGCTAACTATATAATTATACTTTTCTCAGGGATCTTACACGATGCCGTTTCTTTAATTGGTTATGATCCTTACAATGCTGAACTTTCCGTGGTAGCATACAATTAGATGACATTACAACATCTCACTTATTACTTAAAAAATCCTCTCATGCTTAATCCATGTTTAATACCTTATCTGGGGACCACATGGAGTCTCAATGGATGGTTTTGAATAATTTGATATGCATGATTAATATGAAGCAGATATTCTTAGGGAGCTTCACTGAACCCTAAGAAAGGTACAAACAAGAGTTTAATTGGAATCACATTTTTGTGGGGTGACAAAATATTAATATGGTTGGATAGAAAATTGTTTCCATCATGTTGTAATTGAAGTCTTTTTTGCTATGATTTGATGCAGATTCGTAACTGGAATAACAAATTGTTTAGGCCAAAAAATCTTTTCGACTAAACAACCAATCATATTCTCACATATCAATTTAAAGTTGAAATCGAGTAACACCCAAATATTTTTGTATTGATTTTATAAAATCACCTCTGTGCCAAACATAAAATCTTTTCTGTACGATATATATGATTACTCAAATTT
>JAJJMC010009994.1:600715-654993 GCA_023531435.1 Papaver californicum | reverse complement strand
AGGTTAACGGGAAAACTAACAGAACGGGGCATTTTCACAAATTTTAAAAACCCAAAGCATTTTTCCAATATGACCCCCCATTTTAGGGCATTTCTCATATTTCCCCTTCTCGTTTCTCTTTCAAATAAGCCTCCACCTCTGATTTCCCTTCAGCAGTAACGCCTTCCTCATCATCTCTTGCTCTCTCAGCTATAAGAGCAGCTAGAGCATACTCTCCTTCATCACCTTCATTTGATTGAGTGCCACTAGTACTACCAGCAGTACTATCTGTCACACTTGAAACATTTCTAGCAGGACCAGCACTTAATTGGACAGCCCAGTACTCTTCGAAAAGAGCCTTAAAATCCCTCAATACAAGTTCTATCAATTCTGTTCTCAAATAACCACCCGAAATACCTAACTTGTCAAGAAGAAAATATAATCCCTTTTCTTTATCTTGTGGATTCAACAATACAACAATGAACATAAGAGTATTCATTTTTTCATAATGTCCCCAATATTCATTATATTTACATTGCATTTTAAAACCCATGCTAGAGAGAAATGGATCTTTATGATTCACCCATGTGCTCAATGTTAAATGAATAACACTCAAATAAAACAAGAAGAGTGTGCAGTAACATGAGTAGAAGCAGAGAACTTGACAGTAAAATCAAAAAATACCTTCAAGAACTTAGCGAAGGATCTGGCATACGACCAATCTGCTAGGTAAGGCGCGTGCAAAGGAGGTGGTGGGGCTTTAGCAGAACTTGTTTTCTTGCGTTTCTTTCATGTCTCTGCATCTTGCTCTTCATAAACATCTCAGTCAGGTTGACTATCAACAGAAGTAGGAGCAATAGAAGTAGAAATAGAAGTAATTGAAGGAATTTGAGTTTCATTATAACATAACCTTTTCTTGAATACTTTTCATCAAATTCTAACCTCAAAATCTGCTTCATACTTCTCAGCTGCGTCTAACATTGTACATGTCGAATTCCAACGGGTGTCTACATCTAATACCAAACCCTTCTTGCATTCGATCTTTTCAAAAGCGTCACACTCCATGAATTTATGCAATCTGGCAGGAGAACTCATACAATATTTGACTACTTCCCTTATTCTCTTAATTGCTATGTCATACTCTGTCATTCCATACTTCACAACAAGGGCAAGGACATGAGCAGCACATCTAACTTGTAAGAAACCTTTGACTAAGTCTGAATTCTTTCTCAGCATACGCTCTTGAAGATACTTGATAGCTACATTGTTGGAAAAAACATTATCTAGAGTTATAGTAAACACATTTTCAATCTCCCAATCCAACAAGCATGCTGCTAACATCCTACCAATAGTCTCACCACTATGACATATAATTTGGATAAAACTAATTATTATTTTGTGTAACTTCTAATCAGCATCTATGAAATATGCAGTAACAACCATATATCCCAACTTTTGGAGTGAACTCCATGTGTCAGTGGTGAGGAAAACTCTCACTTTATTAACCTTGAAATAGTTCTTCAATCTTTCCTTCTCATATGCAAACAGTTCCATAACATCTCGTTGTATAGTGGCACGAGAGGGTACCTTGAATCTACCCTCAAGGACCCTATAGAGTTCCCTAAAACCTTCACCCTCTACCATTATAAAAGGTTGCTCATCTATTATGATGAATATAACCAAAGCTTTTCTACATGCTTCCTGAAAAAAATTTACAGTAACAAGTTTTTCATTTTCTCCTAGCCTATAAGGTTCAAAAGTAAGAGTAGACTGACCAGGAGTAGTCTTCATATTCAGACACCTCTTCAAATGGTTACTCAAGGAGCTAGTCCCATTCTTTGTCGTGTCATCCTTAAGTCTCAGTTTATATTTTTTACATGTTGCCCATACTGAAGGTTCAGAGTCTTTGTCAAGGTGTTCACATACCCATGAAGTAAGTCTACGCTTCTTAGCAGCTGGTGCAGTGACAGTGACAGTGACAGCATCAGAAACATTGGCAGCTGGTGCAGATGGTTCAGCTGCATATGGTACTTGTCCAACTGAACTAACTTCTTGACTTGCAGTAGAAGGTCTTTGAGGACAATGTTGTTGTGGCAACATGTGAGTGGAATTACAGAAGCCTGCATTTATACAAAACAGAACAAAACAGAATTAGACCTATGTTTATACATAAATAAAAAATGAAACAATATTCAATCATTAATAAACTAGTTTGAACCATTTCATAAGTAAACAATCAGATCATCTTGGCAATCTACACCAAAGACAACAAGCCAATTTCCAAATACATTATCATTGACAGACAACTAGTTGTCACAGTAACATAGAGATTAGCTACAACAAAAAGAATAGTTTAGCTACATTTTAGTCAAAACCCAATAAGTCATACCATCCACTTAATAACACTCTGGTTAGATTTGTTAAAGACATAAGAACCTCAACTTAAGAACATTTGTTAAATTCAAATTCATGAAATATGCATTAAATTACTATAACTGAACTTGTCAATTGCTTATTAAACTTCTAATATAATGAATGAATGAGCAACACAGAAACCAAGTTATGATGATTTTAATAGGTTTGAGCAATCAAAATGTACACAATATATATACAAACACTTTCAGAACTTAGTATCAAAACAAGTTGCACATCAGCACTAAGTTCACATAACAAGTAAGAGTTACACATGTAATTAAAGCTTCACATAAGCACTAAGTACCCAAGACAAGCAAGAAATATACCATGAGAAAATTGCTTCACAAATACAGGTAAACATGCAACTTAAGCAGCACAAAAAGATAAAATCACCCACAACATATTCATTAGCTTCAGTTGTACCCCTAACATTGTGGTATTTATTTTGATTCATGAGTAACCAAAAGAAAAGTTTAGTTACATCTTAGTCAAAACCCAATAAGTCATACCATCCACTTAATAACACTCTGGTTAGATTTGTTAAAGACATAAGAACCTCAACTTAAGAACATTTGTTAAATTCAAATTCATGAATATGCATTGAAGTACTATAACTGAACTTGTCAATTGCTCATTAAACTTCTAGTATAATGAATAAATTAGCAACACATAAACCAAGTTATGATGATTTTAATAGGTTTGAGCAATCAAAATGTACACAATATACATACAAAAACTTTCAGAACTTAGTATCAAAACAAGTTGCACATCAGCACTAAGTTCACATAACAAGTAAGTGTTACACATGTAATTAAAGCTTCACATAAGCACTAAGTACCCAAGACAAGCAAGACCTATACCTTGAGAAAATTGCTTCACAAATACAGGTACACATGCAACTTAAGCAGCACAAAAAGATAAAATCACCCACAACATATTCATTAGCTTCAGTTGTACCCCTAATATTGTGGTATTTATTTTGATTCATGAGCAACCAAATATCAAATCAAACATACAGACTATATTTGTTCAAGACATAAGAACCTCAACTTAATGATCAAACAAACATCAAATCATACATACAGACTATATGAGACTATATGGAATTTGCAAATTCCATGATCAATTAGCTTCAGTTGTACCCCTAACTATGACTATATGAGTCTAACTCTAACTTGAACTAAATATTTATTGGTTTAAGAGGGAAAATGATTAGAGTACATTGAAGTAAATTTGTTCCAATGTAGTAGGACTACCTACACACAGACACAGAAATATTATATACATTATCTTTCAGAAACATGAGGGCTAGCTAACACAATATTGGTCAGCAAACTAAAAGAAAGTCACAACAGAACATAACATTAGAAACTTTAAACCTACTGCCTTTACATGATTTTTTTTCCGAAAAGAAAGAAACCAAGAAGAACCTACAACACAATAGAACATAACATGCACCATTACTAAAAATTAAACTAAGATTGAGAACCCACAACAAATTAAAGTTCTTCAAATTTCAGATGAACCCTAATTTTAAAATTCTAAGTACAAGTACTTACTGTTATTGGTGTTGATTGAGAATTTAAATCTTGCATGATTGAATGACAACACGGATGGCTGCAAAATTAATCATGCAAAATCAATCAGATAGGTTGATGCAGGAAGAAGTTAGAAGAAACAGAGACTAAAAAAACTGCAGATATCACAGATTCACATGCCTTTTACTGATGCAGGAAGAAGCAGGAATAAACTGGGAGCAAATTGTCTTTTACTGAGCAGCCGGAGAAGAAGAAGAAGAAGGTGGGAGGCTGCTTTTAGGGATGTCGAAGTGAAGAAGAAGAGAAGAGGAAATGTGAATTAGGTTTAGGTATCAGTTTATATATCAGGGTGATTGGAAGGTGTAGATTTAATTTATCAAGTATACTAAAATCTATATCAACAGTCACTATTTTCCGGTTTTCCATGGTAGTTCGGTTCGGTTTTGAGAACAAACCAAAACCGAAACCGTTACTATCGGTTTTTAAGTTTTTTTACCAAAACCCTTCCATTAATAAATGGTTCGGTTCGGTTTCTCCCTTATCGGGTCGGGTCGGTTTCTGCGGAAACCCGTTACCATGTACAGCCCTAAACATACCCAACAATTCTTTTTTTTTTAATAATAATAAAAAAAAAAAAAAAAAAGATGGGGCCTCTCTTTTTTGCGTTTTTAAATATAGGTCCGGTTTTTTGAACATTTCGAATATAGGTCTGTTTTGACTATTTTTTTTTAAAAACGGCTAACGGAAAGTTAGACCGGTTATCTCGATTAAAAAGACATAGTAGCCCTTTAAATCACTGAGTTTCAACTTTAACCCAGTTCGGCCTTTTCTACAGCTGCACACGTGGCCAAATATTACATGTCATCTTTGATTGACACGAGGCACCTAAAAAATGGACTCCACCACTCAACGACTCTTTTTCTTCTTCTTCATAAATACATTTATCCTCTTATACACAAATCTATCTTTTATAACTAATCTGTTATCACATCTATATCTTAAAACAAAATAATATATGGGTGGAGGTGTGATTGATTCTTCAAGTAGCAGCAAGGTGCTTTGTTTAATTTGTGACAAAGAAGATGATCATGAAAAAAAAGGTTGTCCTTCGGTGTATTCAAGGTGCAGACATGTACCTTGTAATGGTGTGAGAACACTTTTGAGATCTAAAACTGTTGAAAGTAATGGAAGAACCTTCTTGAAATGCTTGAATCCCGCTTGCAACTACTTTGAATGGTTTGATCTTGTTTCAAATCCAAAAACTGCAATTCAAATCAAGGTTCCATCACCACATAGTTGCATTGCCTGTAGAGAAGACACTCACTGGATTAGAAAATGTCCACTAGACAACCAACCATGCTTCAAAGAGAACTCCAAATCTCAGCTTGAACTGAAGGTATGTAAAAACCTGCACAATTCCAACATTGCTTACCTAGTGTGTAAGAGCAAGGTATGTGAAGCATTCATATGGGCTTCAGGTGCTGTTGTCATTTAAGAAAAGAAAAAAATGCAAATTATAAGCATTGGAATGTTCGAAATATGGAAGCAGTTTAACAAAAATATGAAAATTTAATGCACATCCATGTAAGAAAGACAAAAGATATTCCATTTAATAGATCTAGTAATTGAAATTTATAATCTTTAACCAACCAAAACAAAATAGAGTCACATATCACCCATAAATTTAATGCACATCCATGTAAGAAAGACAAAAGATATTCCATTTAATAGATCTAGTAATTGAAATTTATAATCTTTAACCAACCAAAACAAAACAGAGTCACATATAACCCATACAAAGTTCACAAAAAAAAACAAACAAAGTCACATAATTAAAGAACACAACCATTCATACACACACATACTGGAAAATCAGAGTTTCATGTACTTCTTTTCTTTCTTCTTTCCTTTTGGATCTGGCACTGCAAATGTGACTTTGTTGTTAACAGTTCCAACATGTTTGAAACTCTGATTTAACATAGGTTGAGAAGAAGATGTATTTGCTGCCTGAGCCCCCTTTCCTTTTACAAAAGATGTAGAGTTAGTTAAGAAGAACAACTTACACCAGCCTTAGCCCTTGTTCCAGATTTGCTTGCAGATGGTTGAGAAGATCCACCCTTGTAGTGCTAGTTTCAGCTGCAGATCCTGTATTAACCTTTCTCTTTCTGTACTTCCTCTTTGATTCTTGCTCTTTAACAGTCAGCTTGTCTCCACCAACACAGGTCCTATAAGTAGAGGTCTTTGGATTAGATCCAACTGGTCCTCCAGTATAATTCTTCTGGTAATAGCCTGGTTGTTCACACCTCTTGCAAGTTCTTGTCTTCTTCTCACTATGTTCTTCATCATAAGACCTTATCTTTTTTCCTCTTGGTCTCCCTGTTTTCCTTATGTTGAATGGAGGCTTTATCATCTCTAATTTATCTTGTACTCTTTGTAGAAGAAGAAAGAAAGAAAAATGAGAAAACGGAAAAGAGATATATCAATCAAAGCCTAACCCTAAAAGAATATTTATATATGTTATAAACATTTATTGCACAACAAATAATAAAGGACAAGATATTTTTTACAATAAAAATTTAATAAATAAAAGATACAAGGTACAAGGTATACCTCTACTCAGTCATCCATAATCTCTAAGGGCGTCCACAGTGGAACGAGTATCCCAAAAGACCAAAGACTAAAATTTTTAGTCTTTGGTCCGGCCCATGGTCGGGCGGTGCTCTAAAATAACGCCTGGTGTTGGGTGGTGTCCTAGCGTATTGCTTGTTGAAACGGGTGTGATCCTAGCATAACGCTTGCGCCAGACGGACTCCTAGCTTACCGCTCGATGTGGGGCGGAATCGGAAGATAACGCCTGGTAGTGGACGGTCTCCTAGGACCACGCCTAAGACACGGGAGGAGCCCTAGAGAAACGCCTGATGGGGCGGTGTGCCAGCATCACGCCTGATCAATTGTGTACATGTGCGAGGGAAGTGTGTGCGGAAAAACACGAACGATGCCCTAGCATCCCGCCTAGAAATCCAAGCGGACTCCTAGCATCCCGCCTAGAAATCCAAGCGGACTCCTAGCATCCCGATTGATTAACTTTTTTATTTAACTTCATTAACTTTACATTAAAGTTTTATTAGTCTATTTATTAGTTTAATTAGTTTGATTAAATTTTAATTAGTTTGAAATGTTTGATTAGTAACTCATGGCATGTAGAATTACATAGTTTACGCTTAATCTAATTACAAATTCAAGTGTAGCCTTAGCATGCCGCTCCACACAATAGTAACTTCACTAATACTAACTGAGCGGTGTCCTAGCAAAACGTTTAGGTATAGGCGGTATCCTAGGATTACGCTCCAACTGGGCGGTATTCTAACGTTACGTTTGTTAGTGGGCGTGATCCCAGACGCTCGCTCAACCAGGCGTAGTCTTAGGTTAGCACGTGATCAGGCGGAGTCCTAGGTTACCGCCCGTGTTTCTAAGCGGAGTCTTAGAATGACGCTTGATGCCAGGCGGTTCACTACGCACCCGCTTACCATCAGGCGGAAGACTATGAAACCGCCTGACTAAACCAAGTTTAGTCCGGATTAAATACCAAATTCCCTCTGCTACAGTGGAAAATCCTGACTAAACCCCAGATTTACTCACGCCGCTGTGCTTTGAATTTCCGGACTAAAGAGTTAATTTGATCTTTATTCCGTGTTATAGTCGTCCCATTGTGGACGCTCTAAGGGGTAAAATTCTGGTGCATATGTTCTCCTATAGTACTCCACTGTGTCGAAATGACTGCAATATCTATTTGATGGAAACATACCAAAAATCAATAATTTTTAATTTAGCAAAAAATAATAATTTAATAAAAATCAAGGAAAAACTAATATGCAATTACACTTAGGCCAGTGAGGTCTCAATGGCTTCAACACACAGACAACATGCTGTCAGGGAAAACCCCTCAATTGCCATTGCAAACATGGACATTCATTTGTTTTAAGATTGACAGTCATAACTTTTTGGTGAACACTAACCACCTCATATAATTTCCCCTTCACAGCCCCAATCACTTCAAATTTGTGTACCAAATCCATCATCTTCTCAATCAGCTTCATTTTTTATGGAACTAAGGCCCCATTTGGATGATCTTGCCAGTTTGCACTCTCATTCATCCTCTTGTAGAATAAACCCATCACAAACTAACCATATATCATACCCAACTTACATATTGGTTTATCCCTCAATCATGTTGTTAAATGACTCTGAAAAATTATTATTGATATGCTCACAATTGCTAGTAATAGGAAAATGAAACCTAGACCAGCATTCAGGTCTTTCATCCATCAGATAATTTGCATCAGCTTTATTCTCAAGAGCCATTGCATCCATATGTTCCTAACAATACATATGTAGTTGTGTGTAATCCTACTCAAATCTTAACTACTAGTCTAAGTTTTGATGTTATCTTGACATGAAAATTGACTTATTACAAGCAAAGTTCAAGTTACTGTGAAAGTACTTCAAAATGTCTTTTCTTGTAGCACTTTACGGCATTCCATAAATGATTCTGCAAGCTAAACCCCTTGAAGTACTTCTTAAAGTTCTTGAACAAATGCCTGCAAAAATAAAATAAATTAGTTAGTAAGAGTCACGTTTTACTTCAAAAACAAAAGTAGATAACTAAAACGTTACCTAAAACAATATCTGTGTTCATCAAGTAGAAGTGATGATCAACAACTTCCAATATACCCTTTTGCTTGTCAGAAATGAAAGTTGGAGACAAGTTATGATTCTCAATTAGAGGTTTCAAATCCCCTAAAAATATCTTCCAATTTGTGATTGTCTCATTCTTACACACAATTATCCTAAGTTGGATTAGCCCATTCTGACCATCTAGAGTTGTTGCACATAATAAGACTCCACCAAACTTCCTTGTAAAATGACAACCATCCAATCCAATTACATGTCTGCAACCAGCCTTCCACCCCTCAACAGTTGTTTTGAAACAAATTGGCATTGACATAAAAGTGCCATCTTCTGTTCCATAAGAGAAAGTAGCAACACTGCCTTTATTTGTCCCCTGCAATTAAACAAATAAATTTGCAAGTGAGTATTAATCAAATAAAAATAATTAAGAAAAAAATGGAATAAAAAATAAAGTTACCTTCACCATATCACAGAATTCTGGAACTTATTTGTAACTATCTTCATAACTACCATAAAGTCTCTCCAATACCATACACCTAGCTTTCCATGCTCTATGGTATTTAATAATGACTTTAAGACACTTATTGAACTATGTAACTAGATCATGAGGCTGTGGTATTTTGGTATCATTACCAAGACTCTTCAATCTTTGCATGTACCAATCAACCACAAATTCAGGATTTGCACACTTGTTCCTCCCCTCTGGATCACCAATAAGGTTATGCTTTAGATTAAATCCTCTAGGTGTAAAAGTATTACCTTCACCTTTCAATACTCTGTCATAAATAAAAAAGGGACATTTCATTACTCTCCACTGACTGCACCTTACCCTTATCATGTAATTAATATTCTTACTAAACTTAAAGTCATGCATATTCTTCACACAAAAGTTCCTCAAATGTTTCTTAAATGCCTGTTTCCCAACAAACTTACTCCCTTTTACAAGACTATCAGGATCCACTTTATTGAAAGTACCTTCTTCACCAGAGAACAACTCTTCATCATTCGATTCTAAATGTTCCTTGTAATCTGACTTAAAATTCTTAAACCACTTAGGATGTTCACTAGATTCACCTACTTCAGACTCACTACCATCAACAACCGATGGACCAGTACCATCACCATCTACTTTAGACCCAGTACCATCACCATCTACTTCAGGCCCACTACTATCACCTTCTTCATCTTTATCTGACCCACGTTGTTCTTCATTGTTAGATTTCAATAAATCCCCATAGTGGTCCTATGCAATAAAACAAAAAAAAAGAACTAGTTAGTACTATAAACAAATTACAAATCAACAACAATGACAAGTTAAATAGAGAAAAAAGGTCATAGTAGTTACCTTCTTTATCATTTTCAACCTCCACATCACCATATTCTGAATCACCACCATTTGATAACTCACCATCTTGTACTTTCCTCTGAAATTCAGCATAAGCCCTGTCATATTCTTTCTCACTCTCATATCCCTGTACATTGTTCAAATCATCATCAGGGTGACAGTCATCAGGTTCCTCATTACTTAGTTGTACCACAAAGTCATCACTCATCATGTATTGTTGACTATTCCTATAAGATTCTTCCACTAAATTTTCTTTGGAACAAGTTTTAACCCAGTATTCATGATCAAACACTTCTTCAGTGTTGTTAGCAACAATTAATTATGTAGGAAGTGGATCTTCAAGAACATACACTTCATCATCTTCAAGATCAACAAAAAGGTTTCTCTTTCTGTCGGTTGAGGCCTGACTCATTCCACTCTTTGCTGCCAGTCTTGGACTTTTCCTTGTACTCCCTATTTGTCTCTTACCAACAAGTTTCTTTACAACTGGTGACTTCTTTGGTGTTCAATACCTATATGGCACACTAACTTGTTCAACAACTGATATTGTGCCACTGTCAGTCACTTCTGTTTTCTCTCTAACTTGCATATCTAAAACTATCCAACCATTGTAATCTGATACTCCATTATCCCAAAAATCCTCAAATCAGTATCATTATTAAGGTAAACATGGGTCTTTCATCCAAAATATGTCCACAGTCTCATTAGGCAACAATCTCAAGTTAGGCTTTAGCTTGTTCATTAACACAGCAAAACTAGTTTGTTCTTTAGCCAAACCTTTATATTCAAAACACATCTCAGTACATAGTACCTTAACCTTTATATCCCTAAAATGAAACTTGATCTTCTCATTACATTCAAACATTTGGCTACAACAAAGTAAACACAAATTTCAAATCAATCCTTATGATCAACAACCATGCAGATAAATTTGAAACCCTAGATTAATTCAAACATTCATAAACAAAAACATTTATTTGAAACCCTAAAAAACCCAATAGTCAATTGAAATCAATTTTTCCCAAAATCAATTGAAATAAATTTAATTTTACCCAAAATTTATTTTAGGGTTTTATCTAAAAAACCCAATACAAAAAAATCGAAACAATCAAACCCATATTGGAAAACCCAATTAAACAGACAAAATTGAAATCAATTTTTGATTTTCAGAAATCAAATCAACTTTTCCCCAAAATTAAAAATTTAGGGTTTGAACTAACAATTCCAACAAATAACAATCATCCACAATCAAACCCATATCTTAAAAATTTGTTTTAACAGATAAAACAAACAAAAACTTCATAAATTTAAGAAACAAAAATTAGGGTTTGAGATTTACTCACCTTTCTGGTGGTTTCTTCTCCGTCCTCTTCTTTGGTTCAGGCGACTCCAATGTTTTACCCCTCCTAAATTTCATATTCTTGATGACAGATTCAGAGAATTTCTCTTCGAAATCACGAAGATGATGATGGACCTGGTTTCGACAGAGAAACCCACACAAGAAAGAGAAAGGAAAGGGGAGAAGAAGAAATGATCGATTTACTCTCTGAATCTGACTAAGGAAAAATGCTATCGAATCTCAACCGTATATTTTCATCGAGATATTTCAATTAGAGATGCTCGATCTTGGGCTGTACACGCGTCGAGTGCCACACGTGTGTTCTGCACACCCTTGTTTTTAGAATCTACCATCTGCATCTGGACCGTAGATTTATTCCCGAGCTCTCCATCAATGGATCGAGCTTTATTAACCATACACGTGGTTTGGAAAACATACCTCATCTTAGGCACGTGTGTGAAAACGTGTGAGGGGTAATTGTGTGAAAATATATATCGAATATATTCTCGGTCAGTGAGTAATTGACCGATCTTGTGAGATATTGACCGGTAAAAAAGATAATTGGATGGAAAAGTGGATGACAAACCTATATTTGAAATGTTAAAAAAAATAGGATTATATTTATAAACCGGGTATTTAATTGGACCCATATTGTTGAATTTCCTAAAAAAAGATTTCTTTCCTTTTCTTAGGCTATATAAAATTGAGATACACTTTGAGGTATCGTTCCGTTCTATACCAGTGTCCAGGCTGTAGACGAATGGAAATCTATAGGAGGAAACAGAGAGAAAGTAAAATGATGAACTATGTTAGGTGTCACATTTTGTCTCTGCGAATTTTCATCGAGGTAACTCGGAAACACAGTGGTTAAACGACTATTCTTCGTTTACTCGTATTTCAACCTTATACACTTGCACAATCTGGTATGCATACACAATTTTATAAATTGGCAAAACGGAAGTCTTTGCTTTTCCTTTTTATCTCTTAATGCAACCCATAAACTGCAAAGAAGATTTGCCATGCTAATTATTCACACGATCAATTTACGATTAATACAACGATATAATGCAACAAACTTACTAACTTATTGCATCAAAGAAAGGTTATAGAACTCAGTCAACCCACGGACTACACATGCCATACACTCTCAAATTTAAGCTTAACTCGTATTGCTCTCTCTAGCTATCCTTTCGACTCTCATATTGATTTACAAAGCCATTAGAGAATATATATGACAATAAGAAAATGACCAAGTACGGGTATAATTGTATGCACCATCTTATTTAGGTGTTTGTCACCAAGTTGTACTTATTATGACCAACCAACTGCACCACCAATGTGTAACTCGAGCTTACACCTATCTTTAGTGGTTTAGGACTTTCCAATGCAGTTCTTAATGCATATTATAATTGTTTCCACTCATTCAATTATTCAGTTATATACTAAAAGTCTAAAACCATGAAGTTTGAATAACCAACTCATAACTACCTCGTATAGCCTACATCGAGACACCACTGTATCTCTCATAGATCCATCTCTTTTGCTTTTGCAAAAGCTAGCAATCACTATGAGTTCAAGAACTTTTACGAAATTGGAAGAATTTTCATAGTACTGCTTATTCTTTAGAATCTTATGAAAACAGGGACTTGAAACACTTGACTTGCACAATAGAAGTCAGAAAATACCAGCACACCTAGCTTATGGATAATACCAGCACACCTAGCTTTCAGCGATTCAATATGCTTAATTTCTGCAGTAGGTGATTCAACTCTAAGCATTCTAGTTTCGAAATCAGGATCATGTAGTTTGAGCAAATTAAAGGGATCCAATCAATATTAATATTCTTAGAGAACGTTTGGTTCAAGTTATTCGATTCCTAGAATTGAATTATTAAGAATCTTTCTAGATTCAAATTTTATTGTTTGGTTGACATAATTCAATTACATGGTAATTGATATATCTCAAATCACTTTAATACCCTTCTTCCTCTTTGAGGAAATTATAATACATAAAAATATGCCAATTTTAAAATTTTAAATTTTAAATTTTTAAACCAAAATATTGTTTGTTATTGTTCAAAATGCAAAATTAAAATTTTATGATGATAAAGGATTACTAACAGAAAATCCTTTATCAAAATACAAAATTAAATATTCAAAATGTAAAACTAAATATTCAAAATACAACATTAAATATTCAAAATGCAAAATTAAAAATTAAAAATCCTATTCAAAGTTGCAAAATTCAAAATGTATAGAGCCATGAAAGCTTAATTAATACATCACTTAAGAATCTTGTTCTTCACATAGTTTGCTCGTTTTTCTTCCCCCATGCCGAAGAAAACCTTTGTTTTTGTAGATGAATCGAGTATAATAGATGCATCATCTATCACGTCATCTTCAGTGTGGCCATCTATCTTTTTCAGCTCCTCGAACAATTGTTTATTTACATCGGCTTCTTGAGTTAGTGATTCACGAACCATTTCAAAGTGTTAAAGTGTACCTGTCACAAATTTGTCGAATGAAGAAGCCATCAAACTAAGGTCATTTGCATCCCCACTTGATTCACCGATCCAATATCAAAGGATGATGAACAGACCCTTTTCCTTCTACCTTTACCACTGTTTGATTCAGACTGGTTATTTTTCTCTCGGTCATTCTCTTGTTCAGTTTCTTGTTGTTCAACTTGTTTCTCATTTTCTTGTTCATCTTCTTTCTCTATCTCTTCTAGCTCTTCAACAAGTGAAGTAGCTCATTTGCCATTTTCCCTATCTTCAGCAAATATGTCAACCAATGCATCTAAATGAGGGAATGGTTTCCCATACACTCCCTTTGCACTTGTATGAGACTGCAAAAACTACAAACAACAAAATTTCAGTATCTCCTGACAATTCTCATCATACTCAGCATAAGAAATTTCAAACCCTGGTTCATGACTTAAGGAAATAAAGCTAAACCATACCCTAACAAATTCTCTGCAACGGTTTGACATATCAATCTGAAAACCAAAATTACGCATAAACACCATTCCAAAAGATTCCAAAATTACTCATAGTATACACAGATTCGAAGATTGAACAAGATTCATGCAAGATATTATATGAAAAAGGGTAATAATGCAGTTTCGAAATTACCTTAGCCCACTCATCAAATAAACTATTTTCACACACAATCTTGTTTTTGTTATAATCTCATTAAAAATCGCTGCCAATAGTAAGCATTTCGTTGATTGCCATTGCATGCTTCTTCAATGTTTTGATTCTAGAATCAATGTTAGTGGTTGTTAACCCAGCAGTAGGTAGATTTTCCACAAGTTTTTGCTCTATGACTTTCAAGTATCCCGATTTGAAACCCGTGTCACTCTTCCACTTACCGTCAAGTGCTAATTCTGTTAATATGTCCACCAAAATATCATCAGATTGAACCCAAGTCCGATGAGGAGGAATATCAAACCTACATAGAAGTCTAGTTAGTTAAAGAGTCTTAATTTAGTACACAATCAAAACATAAAACAGGTAAGGCACTTTCTAAAACTCTGGAAGACAAAAACATATTAATTGAAGGACAAGAACATGACAGAGTTAACACGAATGATCAAAGAAAGATAAGAAATAAATAGCCAGAAAAGAGAGAGGAGATACATTTTCAGAACAATTGCGTATTTTAAGCTTGTCAAGAAAATTTGGTATGTGTATGGTCCAGTAGCCATCCAGAATTTAATATATTCGTATGCACACTTCAGTACTAGGATGTAGACAAAACATATGTGAAATAACACCGCATGGCATATCATAATTCATAAATAATGTATGCATTTTCATATGTTAGGGCAGAGAATTCGAAGATGAGATCAAAAGTACTTATTCATCATGAAGCTCAGAACTACAGGACTACTGGAATAATGTTCTTAGCATGAAGCTCAGAACTACAGGAATCAGACATTATTCATCAGACTCTCTTTTAATACTAAATCAAGACATTAAACGTCAAAGATTCAGTAACTACATCAAAACCACTACACATTTCATGGGAACTCTTCAAGATTATTACTCATCGGACATGCCACTAAAATATCGTCCCCGGCGTATGTCCTCAGGGTTACATTGATTATAAACCGACTTGATGTATTAAACCAAATGCAACCACAAAAAAGAAGAAGCACCCTACACAAATTGCAGCTTATGAATAATCAGATAAGTGTGAAGAAAACCAACCAATTTCAAGTAATTTAGGTGTCTCAGTTCTTTTAAAATTTGATGGACACCTTGTGTCAGCATTGATTACACTTTGCGCAATCACAAATGTTACAACAAATTAAAGACAATTACATATCTACTAAATAATTTCCAAGTGCACCAAGTAAAATCTGACATGAAGATTGCATCTATCCCCTCCCAGGAATACTGTGATGCTTAAATAACAGATCCACAGGCACATGTAAAAAAATCCAAAAATATTAAAAAGTATACATAGAGAAAGACCTGTAAAACTACAAGGACTACTAAAGCATGTGCAACCAACTTAAAGGCCAGTATTACAGCCACAAACGTAAAATCTGAGCAATCAACATCAGAGTAATACACAAGAGCATTATAACCTTTCATATCAGCCTTTCCTGACTCAAGAAAGGATGAACATGAAAACAACCACATACATTCCAGTTAAGAAACACCATTTGAAAACTTTAGATAGCTTAGAAAAAGTTAAAACCATGATCATGATAAGGAGGAAAATTAAACCTAAGTGCATCTGGTCTGGTTTAAGACTGTAAAACCCAATACATGAAAACTGCAGATATTAGGATATTAAAAAAGGAACCCATGCCAACTATGGATAAAAGGAATTCAAAGAAGATGTTGTCTATATTCATCCGGACGACAAACTATCCTAACCAATAAAATGAGGTAGGTCATCGAAAGAAAACTGAATATAAAGCAACAAAGAAAAAAGAGATTTACAATGGAACAAAATAGTACCAAACCTACAGAAATATAAACATAAAGCACACGACCACAAAGAGATAGGTAAGGGCAAAAGTAGGTAATAAACAAAACACCAAAGGTAAAAACAATTAAAAGTAAACGAGAGGCGACAGTAGGTAATAGCCAGAGAGACCTGACATAAATTAACAAATCATGGTTTTCATTCTATATAGTATCTCTTAATAAAAAAAAAGTCAAAAAAAGACACAAATAACCCCAAACAAACAGAGTGAAACCCAAATCCAAACTACCTTCATTTTTAACTAACTAAACGTCTACGTCTAAGTCTATGCGCAGTCCATCTTTCCCACGCTTGATCAGCTAGCTCCTTCTTCTGAACAGCCCAATAATCCGAGGAATCAACATATTTTATCATTCGACTTTCTTGAGGAGAAACCAAATTAATCGGTCCAGCTTCGTAGTTATCTTCCGGTAAGAATTCATCCATAGGCATTTCTCTCATGATGAGGTTATGAATCAAACAACATGCCATGATAAAATGACAATGTATGTTTATCGGATACCATGATGGGCTCCTAAGTATTTCCCATCTCATTTTCAACAGTCCGAAAACTCGTTCGATCACATTCCTAGCCCTATAATGTTTCTTATTGAATAATACACATAAGACATTGGTAGAAATTGAACTCTTCCTTGTATGATACCTAGGCTTGTCTGCAGTAGCAACATGGACACTAATATGTGTTCCATCTAATGCTCCTAAACAATTCTAAAGGTAAACAAGGGGTTAATGATTCATCACAAATGAGAAGTATATGTTTAAAAGAGATTAAATATCTAAATTCAAGTTCATACCTTAAAGCAATTCCATCTCTGGCCAACAGAACTTGTAACCACTGCTACTGGTTCTTTAAGCAACTCCCCTTGAAGCCTAATAACTCCTTTCAAGACCGTGTTCACATGTCTACTAATGGTTTCTCCGGATCGCTTGGATGTAAACCCTACAACTTTATACTTATGGTGATGTGCAATTACACACAAAAAGGTTGTGACCATTTCCTCAACATCACAGTTCCTATTATTTTCTAGTCCGCTAATAGTGCGCAACTTATGACAAAGAATTCGAAAAGTACGTCTATTGAGATGAAGATGTGATTTACATGTTGTGTCACTTTTGTAACCAAGACCTTGCATCACCCGCAATCGTACAATAATCATTTCAAAACGATCATTGGATTTCAATACAGAACTTTGATGACACAATACATATGAATAAAAGTAAAGATAAAACAAAATTACAACATCCATTGTTGTCCTAACATTATCGGTCATCATTTCAAGTTTTTTTTTCTTCGTAAGCATTAGAGGAGCCATACTGGAAAAGACAACAACTCATTCTCAGTAAAAAAACCAAGAGACACAAAATTCAGTTAGAACAATATGACAAAAAACAGAAATCTTTTTATAAACAGAAATCTTTTTATAAACAATGCTCAGTTGGACTTTAGAATTAGTTGGACCTGCATTGCACAAGTAGCCTGCTGAATGAAGCAAATCAATGACTGAGCATCTGCATACAAGCCGAGTAGACTAGCTTTTAACCATGCAGCAAAGCACCTATTGACTGCGCCTAGACTACTACAATATGGTTTGTTGTTTTGCTAAGCACATCTCGGATTTCAGAGCCGCGTGCAATTGGTACTCATTAAGAAATTTAAGTTCTACAAATACTTGACAGATGAATCTCTAAACCTTCTAAGTTCTGAAATTGGAACTCAGGGATATAAAGCGACTTGCTGACTACCGCCTTACATATATGGACAGCCAACACAATTACACAGAACGCAAGGCACAACAAACGAACTTTTTTTTTGTCTGTGTCTATAAAGAAGGCTTGCACAGCCTCTTCATATGTTTTTTTGTACTGGTCAGAGTATGTATACCTACATAAATGGTAAAGCTGTATCTTTCAAAGATGAGACAAGTTTGCAATCTCGCAACACCAATACAATTACACAGAATCAAGGCCCAACTAACAAACTTTCTTTTTTTGTGTCTATACAGAAGGCTTGCACAACCTCATCTTATGTGTCTTTGTACCGGTCAGAGTATACCAACATAAAGCTGCATCTTTCAAAGATGAGATAAGTTATCGATCTCGCAACACCACAAATGACTGTAACGCTATAATGTTCTGGTCCAAATAATCTTTAAGTACTTTGAAACCTAAAGATCATATAGAGGTTATAAATTTATAACAATGGTATATATCATAATTTTATCTGAAAACCAAGCCATCTTTCTACCCATAAATCATGGTAACAAAATTTAGCATACTTCTAAGAGAATTAGCGTTTAGTAAAGGTGGCACATGGTAAAAAATGGACACCAATACATTGATGTGGATGGTAACACAGGCGTCACAGGGCGACATGAACGGTTGGTTGCTTATCAACAAATCATGAGTGACAGGGTTAAGGTTTACTTAATCTATCCCTTCTACTTTTGGGCTAACTAATGCTAATGGTCTCCGCCGGACCAACCCTATCATATCCCGACAAAAAGGAAGAAGATTGAGTAATGCTTGCTAGCTCCGGAATTCTAATATATGTACTCTTGTACCTATCTTCACATGCTCATACCCATCTTTTCTTTTTCTTGTTCTGAGGAAGTTTTTTCTTCTAAATATTATGATAATTTGGGTTATTCTTTTTATTGTTTTTCGAAGAAAGAAGCAACACATTACAATCTTTTGGAGAGTTGGAGATTGCGGAAATGATGAAGCATTCAAAGTTACAAGTAGTTCAATTTGACTATAGGAATAAATGAACTTGAAAACAAGATAAATCATTTTATACAAACTTTTTGGGAGAGTGCGTAAATGATCAAGTTACACAAGTAACTCAATTCGACTGCAGGAATAGATGAACTCATAGACAAGATAAATCATTCACTTACCATGACAAACTACAAACATTTTTATCAGAGTATTCAAGTTACACAAGTAATTCAATTCGACTGCAGGAATAGATGAACTCGAAAACAAGATAAAACATTCTCCTACCATGAAAAACCAAACAATTTTTTTATTGGCAGTAATAAAATAGATATGATAAAGTTGTCAGTATTTAAACTGACCTTCCCATACATTAGGATTCCTAAAATTGATCAAAAGAGAGACGAAGAGATCCAATCATGCAATTTGAAATAAATATTAGTACGACAAACAACAACTTGATGATACCTAGACATCAACTGTATTAACTCCCAACAGACTAACAAATCAAGAGTGATGCTGCTCAGAATCACTACACAATCGACACTAATGCAAGTAAGTAAAATACATAGATGCATATACCTCAACAACAGTCAGAACAAGAGTCCTGGATTAACTTGAAATAGTAATCCAATTCCTAAAATTGGAGCGGACAGTAGTAGCCTCTCAAGATCTCCAAAGATCAAGCCAAATATATTCTACTAAGTAGTTGATGTATAGGTGCCAACTAAAATATTAAACAAGTAGTTTTCGAACCATCTCATTTTCGCGAATGTCACTCTATCTACCTCAGTCTAGGAAGACCCCTACGGGCTACCAACGATTGGAAATGTGCAACAAACCCATTGTCTTCCCAACAAAAACTTACTCTCACTACAATGAAGCGGTAGTGCATCAGTGACAAAGATGAGTTGTGATGCAACAAATTGATGCAACAAATTCTCATTTAGTATTATAGAGTATCTACAAGTATAACAATGACAACGAAACGAAGAATCACAGATGTATTTATATCCCCAAACAATTGGCCATTCAAGAAACTAGTATGCAAATGAGAGCATATTGACAAATCCTGGAATATAACTACTGAAGTGAGTGACATTTGTGGCTAATTTGGAAGGCACTGCACAACCAAAAAGAAACGTTCAAAATTGATTGTCATGGGGGCAGATTTTCGAAGTTAAGGCCGGGACACTAATCAGGTTACTTGTGTCTATAAAATCTAGAAATGAGAAACCAATTTGATAATGTAAAAATAGAGAAACCAATATGTGAAGTTACATTCTGAACTAGTAACTTTTGGTATCTAACCAAATTCATTACCAACCTCAAACATATTGTGTAATTAGCTTGAAGAAAACACACATGCATTAAAAAGACTTGCTAGTATCATACTTTCTAGTTACATACAGTGAAATTTAAGCACATACACACACATTCATAAGTTAATTTTATCATAAACCCAACACACAAATCAAAATCCAAACTTATACCAAACTATTAAAATCAAATTAAATGAAAGAGGGAGAGAAATAATACCTGAAATAGCAACAAAAATTGACTTGGAACGATCTCTAAATAAATTTAAAACCCTGTAACAAAAATCAAAAGATATTTAAAACCCTAACAACAGATCAAAGAGAGAAATAGGGAAAAATACGTTTTCAAACCCTAACTTTACCTGATGCAGTTGCTTGGTTCTGTGATGAACAAAAAAAAAATAATGGACAAAGATGAAATTAGTGTTTAGAGATGCAATTAGAGAAGATGTATGTGAAGAAATCCGATTATAGCATAATCTCTATCACAAGTCTAATTCTCTGCAACAGTTTGACATATCTCTCGAGATTTCAGAAGATGGAGAATGAAAATGAGATCTAATTTTTTTTATGGGTATTTTAGTAATTTCCCTTTGATTCTCCTGTTTTTGTCTAGGAATCGGATTCAATTCCATGGGTGGGAGGCTAGAATAGAAATGAGCAATTTTGAGGGAATTGGATTCCCTAATAATCTGATTCTGGGCTTTAGATCATTGTTTGGTTCGGGGTAATTGGGTTGATTCCCTTGGAATCTTCCAATTACCCGAACCAAACGGGCTATTATCTTTTGTAGTAGGTGATTCAACTCTAAGCATTCTAGTTTCGAAATAAGGATCATGTAGTTTGAGAAAATTAAAGGGCTTCAATCAATACAAGGCCGATGTGGGTATGTTCTTCTACTTGTAGCAACTACAGTTCCTTGTATACTTAGGTGTCTTTTAACTCCTCTTGGAATGATTTAACCTATTGAAAGATACAAACAAACATAATACTACATAATTTATACGAAAATTAGCAAATAAGTGCATGAATCTGATACTAAAATAAGGTAAAATATGCACTAATCCAATTCCCCAATACTTATATTTTGTTGGTTCTTGAGAAAAATTACGTGACCTAAATTTAAAACCTAACTCACTTTCATAAATATCACAGTTACATTTAGCATGTGTCACAGAGCTTTAAACTCCCATGTGACCCTGGTGAACTAGTTATAGTCTCGTAAGAGTTCACGGAAGATATACACACCAAATCTACTTTAATCTCCAAATAATTTTGAAACATTAAAAATAAACACTAAAGCTACTTGTGATGTATAACCATAAGTATAATTATCTTATATGAATTTCAATCTATGGACACCGTATTCCACATATGTGTCCAATGGCCCAAAGGGCAAGCATAGAGGCGGCAAGCCAATTTCATATAATAAAATAGTCTAGAATGTAAACTTAGATATTGTGGTCCTTGAGTAGCACCAGAATATGGAGGTTTGTCTCCGTGATCAATATAAAGAAGGACCCTTAGCCTCAAAGCTATGGGTCGAATCCCAATATATGAGATCTCACTTCTACTTTGATACTATTCTTACTAATTAATTATCTTATATTGTGTTATGTTTGGATATGTTGTCTAATTGATAACATCTATATTTTAGCGCCGAGATAAGGAGATTTGACTCGACCTTTTGATCATGGGAGAAACATCACCAAAACTTGTTTTTTTAAATCGTTGAAAGGGTAACAGGTTTATGCGATCATTGTTTGAGATACATGGTCTTGAAAAATCACCTATAAATTGCACAATAAAGCCACAAAAACTGCATGTAGTTAGTTTTTCCGACAAAAAACAACCACCAATTGATTATTCCACTGTTTGCAAAAATAAATAAATACTCCCTTTGTCCCATAAAAATTGGGTGTTTTGAGATTTGCATAATTTTTTATTTTCTTTATCTACCTTTATGCGTTGAAATTTCGAATTAATATATATTTCAAACTAAAAGACTGATATTTATAAATGTTACACTGTAAAAAAATAATTTAAAGACTTACACAACGAGTATAAACATGAATATCAAATTCTTTATATTTCTTAAAAAAAAGTTTAACACCACTAGTTATTAGTAAGGATTTATTTGAAAATATAACATATAAAATGAAAACTATCACTTTTTCTGGGGCCAAAAAAAGAAGAAAAACACCTATCTTTTGTGGGACGGAGGGAGTATATAAATAATAGAAATTATTATTTGATCATAATATAAAATATACGTGTTTGTTCGGTCATGTGGTCTAGCTCAATTACTAATTGGTTATTTTTTATTAATATTTTATCATTTCGGTCCATAAATTGCTTTGGTCTTGTGGTAAACATTACCCACGCGGGATGATGCCATCATCTTTTAAGCAGTGTCAGAAATATCCATTTCTCTCTCTCTTCTTAAAATTAAAGAAAAAAACTTAAAAGTAACATATCTCTCAAACTATAAGTCATAATTTAACTAATTCATATATTCGGAAAGCTCTCGGTGAGATCTATACAACGAGTACCAATTTTACTATTTTTTGAAAAAATAAATTTCTCGTTATCGTTTAGCTAAAAACCAATTACAAAACGAACTGTCGTACAAGCTCATTCTATAAAACGAACTGCTAAAATGAACTACCATTACGAGTTCATTCTACAAATGAATTTCTAAAAATTAACTACCATTACGAGTTTAGTCTACAAAATGAACTGCTAGAATAAACTACCAATACGAGTTCATTCTAAAAATTGAACCGGTATAAATGAACTACTATTACAAGTTTATTCTACAAAATCTACCGCAGAAATGAACTACCATTAAGAGTTCATTATAAAAAATTAACAACTAGAATAAACTACAATTACAAGTTTATTTTATAGAATGAGATGCCATTGCGAGTTTATTTTGTAAACTACCATTACAAGTTTATTCTGCTAGAATGAACTACCATTACAAGTTTATTCTACAAAATAAACTGCTAGAAGTGAGCCACCATTGTTAGTTCATTCTACAAAATGAACTATTAGAATGAACTAACATTACGAGTTCATTATTCGTTAATTGAAATTAGATCATGAGATACTAAGATGCGAGTTTTCTTCGATTTTTTTGACCTAATGGTGATGATGGGTAAACTAATAAAAAGGTTATGGTGGTGTGAAGAAAAAAAAAATCTACAAAAAAAGAGAAATAAAATAAATTTGGTAAAGAAGAGAGATAAAATAGAGCATGTGAAAAAGATAGTGAACGTAAAACACGTGAAGAAGAGAGAGAAAAATAAATTAGAAAAAAAGAGACAAATAGTAAATCACGTGAAGAAAAGATAGAAAATAAGTCATGTGAAGAAGTAAAAGAAAGGGTACTTTTGACTATAAATAAAATGAACAAACATACACCCTTAAATATTAGTGAACTAAATTAACATGGGACCATCTAAAAAAGGATCAAACTAAAATCTTCCCTATAAAATAACATTTTACTTAAACGAGCAACTATCATCTTACTATAACAGAAAAATAAGTTCCGACAACATACAAAGTATGGTCATAACGTATACCACGAGTTGATACAATTGACATAACTTAAAACACCAGATCTAGTGCATTTGACGCCTATAAACGTGAGTTCATATATTTATATATGTAGAAAGTACTAAAAAATAGCAGTAAATGTAGTTATTTGTAGCTCTGTATTCAAACTATATACTTACAACTTATAGTTAGCAGAACAAACATGAGATCTATACAACCAGCCTTTATAGGCTAACCAACTGTTGCCGATGTCAAAGCCATCTAAAATACGCGCCATGATACACAAAGCTACTGAAAAACGCGACGAAAGCCATGAATTTATTTTGTGGATGCAGACCTGGAAGATGGATGACGCGACAGCACCACCGACCCAGAATCAGAATACTCAAATACCATGGATACAACACACGAAGATAACTTGGGGATGACGCCCTTCACGCATGTCTAAAAAGAGAGGGCATAAAGAAAAATGCATAACTCTAAACAGATTTGTATTCCCATGGACATCACAAGCAACACATACCAGCTCGACTTTGTCACGGAATAACTATTAGTAATCAAGTTCGACGCCATCCTCAGCAAACTGGATAACCTCGCTAAGCTAGCCATGGAACATGCAATTACCAAGAGAATAATTGTTCTGGCATCGTAAACAAACAATCATCGCAATAAAACACCAAAAATCAAACTGGAGACACGCACACGCAATATAAAGCACATCATAATCAACACTCGCAAATAAAGGATGCATGAAAATAATTGTGTACAGAAAATGTAACTCAATCAGAAAGGGATACAGGAAAAGAACCAACAAGCCATAGATTTACAACCGGAGCAGACACCACAAGCATAACAACTGCAACAAAGGGACAATTGCACTCATAATTTGGAGTCGTAAGATCTTCGTAAGCTACGAGCCAAGGTTTATCGCATCATCTGTCTGTGACACGAACTAAGATCAAGCCATCATCTTTGCGAGGGTACATACAATACAACATCAGTCCACCATATTTCAATAGCCCTAATATGATACAAAATTCTATGTCCGAACGACTAATAGATGAAACCAAAGCGATCATTAAGAAAATGTTTACATACCATAATAGTAAGAAGAAAATCCCCCAATATAGAACACCTGCACACTGCCAAGAACGTAAGATACTCGGGGAATACATGAGGAGCATCGAAAGATTCGCAGTTTTAGGTACCTAAAAATAACTGAATGGATATAAGTGAGTTTTTAAGGCTTTGAGTTAAGTTACAGAAGGTTAAGCATGAGCAAACTTTTCTTAAGACAAGCTTATGGTCGTTCAAAGACATCTTCAACCACAAGACAAGTGAATCAGGGCCTGTCTTAGGGAGGGAAATGTAAATAAAAGCGAGATCAGAGTAATTATTTGGTTGTAGAAGAATGTTTTACGATATGTATTTGGCACAGTAGATTGATGACCTATTTATACATGAAATCTCTGACCTCAAGTCGGTTTGATAAGGATGAGGGGTGTGATAAGCCTCTCATCTGTGATCACAGGAATAACTAATGATGAGCCGAGCTCATCCCTTGATTTTCATAAGCTCCTCGACCGACTGTTCTCTTTAACGATAAGATATATAAATATGTATTCCTTACACATATCATAGACCTCCATACCAAAACCATAATTTATATCCCCACATGTATCTGGATGAGTCAGACTTCATATGTGAAATGTTGGCAAAGTAGCAATATCTTCCATAGTCGACATTGACTGAAGTGAAAAAGTATTCCATGACTTGTGCATAATAACTAGTCTGAGTTGTGTAGGGAGTACAATATAACATGAGATAACATGTAGATTATGTGTGAGAAACGAGATAATTTGAGTGTCAACCTAGCATGGCTGGTCATAAGGCGACAGGGGTCGAATTCCACTTTTGTGGGTTCCTTTAGACAAGCGCATGAGATTTATGGATGGACTATGCCTTTGTTTCGTGAACTTGTATAGCTCAGGTTCAGGAGGGACAGCTATTGACGTGCCTGAATAAGAAGGGGGCTAGTTAGCGCCTCTGAGTACCTCGTATCTTGAGATCGAGGAGTGGGCATGACCAGTAAGTCTCGTATGGACGTACTAGGAGACAACCATAAGTTTAAGGAGCACACATGACCAGTGAGTCTCGTGGGAACGTACTAGTAGTCAGTCATAAGGCTCTCTATGCGGTTGCAGAAACCTGAAATTTACTCTATGGACTAGAGCATGTGTTGTGTCCTAGTATAATAAAACTAGTCGTATGCAAGGCCGGGGCTTTGAGTTCACGGTTTAGTGAGCACGACCTCATAGTCGCGTCTTGGTGAGAACGTCCTCATGAGAACAACCTCATGAGCGTGGCCTAATGATCATGATCTCATTAGCATGGCCTAATGATCACGACCAAGTTGTCACGAACTCATGAACATATTTTCATAACATAGCCTGGTGAGTTATGACTCATGGGTACGACCTAATAAGCAAGGCATGCGCCAGATCTAGTCTGATTGACCCTAGTATTCTCAACATGACCTTAAAATGACTCTTTTGCCTTGGTCGAAAAACCACCATCAACATGAAGTCCCACATTCAGTATGGAACCGTAAATGTTTCATGGTAAGTAGATAGATGTTGAGTACATGTATGCAGAATGCTTAACCTTTCATGTTGAACTACCCTATGTATAAATTTCCAAGGCTAGGGTTGTACTGAATCGCGTCTTGTTAACTCCTTATGTTGCGTCTGAGGGGGTATATACTTTGAGTAGATTTCATCTCGCGTGAAAATTCTTGATGTAGAAAGATTTATTTGTCGTGAATCCTGAGCATGATCATAAGGTTCGGGTCGTGCATAGGCAGTCCCCAGTCGTAGAAGAGAGATAGGACTTACGGGCTCCAACGATTCGTGCTTGAGAGACTTAATTGATGCTCTGACACTTTGATATGAGAAGAATTTAGGGCTAGTGTTGACTCATAGTGATAGTGAGAGTCCAGAAGAGTGTTGAATGTCTGGGAATGAAAAACCCTAGTTACCTCACATATGGAGCAACCCTAGGTTGAGCTTATAATGCTGAGATGCTATCTTAAGTTGATGATAAACCAAACCTGAATTGGGCTTGCATGATCGAAACCTTGGTTTGGGTATGGTTGAGCGCATGCTACTAGGGCAGAGATTCGCGATTCCTTGTTGACTAATATTGTATGAAATACTGCAATTGAATGAAATTGGTGAAGCTCTTTATTATAAATGCTTATCATATGCTTGTACTCTTGATCGTGTCTACTAATATACTTGATGGAGCCGATCCCATATTGCATATGCATTCATACTAAAACTGTATGAATTTTCGTAAAATCTAGGATTTTAGGTTTCACATCTCCGAAACGTGATTAGTAAATGAATTTATCCCATATAAGAGTTAGCATAGGAGAGTCGTGCATTAGTAAGGCTAGGTTTTCATGGTGCACTTAATGGAGAGAATAACTTGCATTTAGTCGAACACCCTCAAAGTTTGTATTTGTGCACGTATAAAGGAAGTCCCCATATTGAGTTTTGTATCTATCACAAGCTTAGCTTGTGTTTTGTGTACTGAGTAGAGAGGGTCTTGATCACGTCTTGCTCTTGGTGTAAGCCCTAACTTTGCATGCATCGTGTTGGAAAACGTTATAATAAACTTGTAGACCTTGATTTAACACTGTTATGTATCTGCGGAGGAAGAAAACTCTGGGTTGCATTTGTGTCTACTCCAAGTCCTAGGCGAAATGCATGAATATCCCTGTAGAGAAGAATAACCATAGAATGAATCTAGTACACACCCATCCTTGTTGGCGTGCACTTGGTTTATATCGGAAGAACACTAGAATGGGTTAGCATCAATACAAACCCTAGCTTGCTCTCTGTTGCGTACATCTTGACAGGGAAAAGTCTCAAACTGGTCTCGCCATTTCTACAAACCCTAGCTGGTTTTATATATGCGGACTTGAGTAAGAGGAAACCCAAACTTGTCGTGAATTTTCTGCAAATCCTAGCTAGTCCCCGTGTGTGCATGAATAAGTGACAACGCCGAGTTAAGTTCGCAGTAGAAAAATCCATCTACAGGTCATTTCACGAGAAATGCTGTAGAATCTTCTTATAATGTCTGATTTTGATGGTTGACCCCAGTTCATGAACCCAAATGAGCCATCTTTCATCTTTGAATTTTTTTTATGTAAGTTGACTAGGTCAGGCAAATATGCATACACAATTGTTATCAGGAAAAATCCAGGAATTCTCAGATTTCGTAGACTTTAGTGCGATAACCATATCTCCTAGCTCGATTATTCGAATGATGCACCTTTTGAGTATGTTGCAGCAGAGACAAAGTAAAATAAATTTTGTGCAGAATGTGCCGCCTAAATCATCACCCATTGCTTTCAGTTTTCTAATTGTCGTCCGACAATGTGTAATATGCATGTACGTCAGAAATTGTGAGCACGTCTTTAACTTCATTAATGCTCTAGGATGCCTAGTGGACGAATCCAGGGAATAGAAAAAGCCTAGGCACGTCTTATGTTTGTCGTAGACCCTAGTATTTCTGAGAATCACAAGAATGGGCCCATAACTCTAGTTTAGGCTTATGCTTGCTCCAAGCCCTAGTTTGAGAGGAGGGTTGAACTAGTCGTGGCCTACTAGTCGCGGCCTTTTAGTCACAACCTCTTGGTCATAATCTACTAGTCACGGTCTACTAGTCACGACCTCTAGGTCACGGCATATTCGTCACGTCCTCTTAGACATGACCTTTTGATAACGGCCTACCCGTCACATACTCTTGGACTCAACTTCAATACCTATTTGTATATATTTTTCTGAATGCGTGACTTGACTTGATTCTAAAATTATGTTTGTCTTGAACTTGTGAAAAAGTATCTTAACTAATCGATGCTCGTTCCCCTCACCGATAGCTCGGACGTGGTGGTTGCTTAACCAAGGAAGAGACGATGTAGTAGAGCTTGATGATTATCATGTAGATCAGGCATTGCTGACGTCAGGTGGCTCAGGCTCGCTTATCCATTGGTTGGGAATCGTTAGTGATTTGCTGACGACACTCAATGCGATAAATGAGATGGTTCTGAATGATATCACTGATGTTAATATTGCAAACATATTATGGTTAGTGTCCACGTGCAACAGTCTTCGATTCAATGTGAGGTGGTTTCATCATTGGTTTAATACTCTTAAGACCAACTGGGTTGTGGTAAAGGCAGATCCATCATGGAATGCCCTCGAGCAAGAGAAGAAGTACTTGGTTGATTGAGACTTGTCTTCAAATTCGTAATACATATATGATAATAGTTAAGCGAGGAAGAAGACCTGAGGCAGTGGGGAGAGTCGGTAGCTGGCATATCGAATCAAAAGTCTGAGTTAAGATTTGGATACGAGAGTTGAAGTGTTTAAGAGGAAGGAGTCATTCTTCAAGGGACATACACCATTAATGGATAGTCTTCCTTTAGAGCAATTGATATTTGATTTTTTGAATCACTGGTTTCTCAAGACACCTACCCCATTCACCTTTCATGGAGTTCATATTCGAATAGAATTAGACTTGTTCATATATTTAACTGCCTTTGATACTAAGTCCCCGACATGAGACGCTACTGACTTTGTTGCTTTGTATTGTGTCAAATCTCCGACTTGGGGTTGAGCGATACCGATTGGATCTTATCAGAATTACGACAAATCTCTGCAGAAGGACAAAATATGCTTTTAGAGTTTTCGTCCACCATGTTGACTATAGAGTTCTATGAAAATTTCCATGGTACATCATTCGATCACATTGTTGAACTCTGGCATGACGTTTGAAGTAGTTCAACGAGCTGGTCTTCCTAAGAGAAGAGGCTTTGACAGGAGGGAGACGATGAGAGTCGTGTAAAAAAGTAGCGAACAATTTTGTACTGGTGTTTTTACTTCAGTAATAATAATAACTGTTTGTTGGGTGTTGAGGCGCTTGTCAAGGACGCGCTTTTCCCCACGAGTATCAGTATGATAAATTTCTTTTTTCCTGAAGGGTCTGACTCTATCAAAAAGAACATGTGTTGAGACAGTAGACAACCTTAGAAGCTTCGTGAAGCTTTGAAAAGGTTTGTAGACAAAGATCTCCCATAGACCTTAGTAGTTAGGGAGTATGTCGTTGGTGTATATCTCCCTTAGGTGTGACTCTGTCGCGTTCCGAACGTGACCATTTATGGATTTAGTTTTTTCATAAAGAGGAACACATGTATCTCGATTGGATAAGGTGATCTGTGATGGTAGAGCATATTTGCGACATTTTTCTCGGGTCACGAACTAGTAGGAGCCTTCTAAATAATAAAGGACGAGTCTAATATAAAAAGAACGAGGTCAATCAGATGAAGAATGAAGGAGTTATGAGCGAAATAGTGAAGTACGATAAAATTTCCAGAGTTTTACGATCAAGTCGAGGGGCACTCAACTCAAACTTATTTTGGAGCATTTTTTTTCAAAAACTTTGAGTTTCTAGTGTCATCTAGTCAGTCAGAGTGAAAAAGCCAGTTGGATGCTTATTCCTTTATTTCTCACGTTCGTCATGGGCATCATCTTCACAAGTTCGGTTGATTGTAGAGTGGCTTCCATCTGTACTATTCTTAGGAGTTTCAGTACCCCTTTCTTGGTAAATGTGTACCTGATCCAATTGTGTCAGATCTAACCTTAATGATCATTCTGCAAGCGTCTTCAAATGCATGAGGATGTCGATCTGATTTCTTGCAAGATTCTGTTGAGTCTCTAGGCATCCATCATCACACTAAAAGGTTCACTTTATTTGATGAGAGACATGTGATGATGGGTATAGGTCTTGGAGCGTCCTCCACTCCAATATTCACTATCTAGATGATGTGCGTTTTGGATGTAGAGTCGTCCTGTAGTTGAGGAAGTGCTTCTTAGATTTCATCTTCGATATTCTGGAAGCACTATACAAGCCGAAGATGAAAGGTCCTCCCTTCAGTGTCACACTCAGATCTGGATTTTCTGGGACGCTTGTTATTATGGTTGGTTTCCTTTCTGGTAACATCAGCATTTACGACTGTGACTGAGTGGGCAACCTTCCACTGTGGTCGCCAAAATGTAGGTACCTAAAAATAGGAAAATGGATAAAAGTGAGTTTTTAGGGTTTTGTGTTGGGTTACAGAAGGTAGAGCACGAAAAACCTTTGCCTAAACCAAGCTTATGGTCGTTTAAAGTATGCTTCATCCACATGATGAAGAAATCAGGGTTGGTCTCATAGAGATAAGCAAAAAGAAAAGCAAGATCAGAGTAATTTTTTGGTTGTACAAGAATGCTCTATAAGATGTGTTTAACAGGGTCGATTGATGAACTATTTATAGCTGAACTCTCTGGTCTCAAGTCGGTGGGCTATGGATGATGGGTGTGATAAGCCTTTCATCCGTAATCACAAGAATATATAAGGATGAACTGAGTTTATCTCTTGATTCTCGTAAGCTCCTCGACCGTCTTTTCTCTTTAGCGGTGAGAAAAACAATTGGGCATTTCTCACACATGATGTAAATCGCCAGACAAAAACCCCAATTGATATCCCCCGTATATGTGGCTGAGTCAGCTTTCATATGTGAAGTGTTGGAAGGGTAACAATACCTTCTATTGTCAGCATGGACTGGGGTGGATGAGTATTCCCTGACTTGTGCATTATGATTAGTCTGAATTGTGTAGGGAACACAAGAAAACATGTGGATAATGTGTGAGACACGATATAGGTTGAGGTTGAGTATCAACCTAGCATGGCCGACCATAAGGAGCCAAGGGACGAATTTCACTTTTTGGATCCCTTTAGACAAGCACATAATCTTTAGTGAAGGATTATGCCTTTGTTTCATGAACTTGCATAGCTCCGGTTCAGGGGGTTGGCTGTGGATGTGCATGATTGAGAAAAAGGCTTGTTGGCGCCTCTGAGTACCTCCTATCTCGAGATCGAGGAGTGAGCATGACCATGGAGTCTCATGGGGACTGACTATGATCCATTTATGAGTTTGAGGAGCAGACATGACCAGTAAGTCTAGTGGGGACGTACTAAAAGTTAGTCATGAGGTTATTTGCGGGTTTAGAAACAAAAACTTTAATGTATGAACCAGGGCATGCGTTATGTCCTTGTAGAATATGACTAGTCATGTGAAAGGTCGCAGCCTAGTGAGTACAGCCTTATGAGCGCAGCCTAGTGACACGACCTCATGGGAACGACCTCATGAGTCCGACCTAATGATCACGACCTCATGGGCACGACCGGAGCCAGGCTAGTCTGATTGACCTGAGTCTTCTCAGAATCTCAGCATGATTGTGAAAATAACTCTTTTACCCTTAGTCGACAAACCACTGTCTATAACAATCCTCATATATTTTATTTCTCACTTTTTACCCGCACCCATCAAACGTTGAAGGCCGACGGTATATCCATGCGGGAAAGCAGGCGTAAAAAAACCACCCGCACACATTAACAAATCAATACAATGTTCGGTCGTTGGTATTAATACGGTCCAATCACTATCCGCAAACCCCTGCTCCACACTCCTTGTGCTTGGAACTTTTCCCGGGCCAAGCGAAATTGAGCCCGGCACATGCCGCAGTTATAGTCAGATATCCTCTCACTAAACTAGAAGGCTGGAGGATCAAGAAACCTTCCTTCTCTGCGTTTACTTCGTCCCCCTCCTATGTTAGATTCGTCTATTTAAAAGAAGAAAACACCTATTTCCCGATTCTCACCATAGCTGCTCTCATTGTCTCATTACAGTCTCACTCAAAGAGAAGACAAGAAGAAGAAACAGTAAAAAGATGAAGACGGAAAATATGGACGTTGATTTTACAGAATACCGTATCAGCTCTGAACTAACTGGTCACGAAGACGATGTAAGGTCTCTCTTTCTTAACCTAATTTTACCGTAGCAGTTGATGATCATCGAAGTTTGATGGAATTTATTGATTTTCTTTTTTAGGTACGAGGAATATGTGTATGCGGTGAAGCTGGAATTGCAACATCTTCTAGGGATAAAACTATTAGGTTTTGGTCAATTGATCCAACAGAAAAGAATAAGTGTAAAGAATCAAAGATTATGTTAGGTCATACTAGTTTTGTTGGTCCATTGAATTGGATAGCACCAGATGAGGATTTCCCAGCAGGTAGAATTGTATCTGGTGGTATGGATACACTTGTTTTGTTATGGGATTTGAAAACAGGAGAAAGTATCCAGACAATGAAAGGTCATCAATTGCAAGTTACCGGTGTTGCTGGTGATGATGTTTCAGACATTGTTTCTGTATCAGTTGGTGGGTGAGTAATTGAAAAGTAAATGATTTTATTTTTAATGTTTTATGTTGTTTGTACTGCATGTACACCAGTACTGAGCAAACCAATGGATGGGATAGTCGACAGGTAAACAAACAAAATTGGGGGTTTTGTGTGGTCGGGTGGGGTGGATGATGGGTATTGTAGTAATAATTAGTGAGTAGTAGGTAATGTGATACTCAACTGCGGCATAATTATACACTAGTTGCACCAGCGCTGGAAAAATGAAGGGATTTAAGATACTGAGCATGCAGGTTAATGAGGCACAGTAGGGCCTCAATCTCATCCCTTAATTGCCAGTGTTGGGCAATGGATGGATGCGATCTTGAATGCATGGGGCAGTGAGGTAGAGTTAGCGATCGTATACACCATTGTACGTCAACGGTTAACCACAAGTCCAGAAGGAGTATATGTAGTTTTTCGTGTGACATTAGCTCTTGTTAGGAGTTGTTAAATTTCCAGCCTTTTTTTTGTTGTTCATGACTGTAGTAGGTAATATAGTAAGTTAGTGACAGCTGTGAACTTTTTGGCATGTGTATCAGTACAATACGTCGGTGGAGGAATGGTCAGCAATCTGAGTCATGGGAAGCTCACAAATCTGCAGTACAAGGAGTTATCAAGCTACCAACAGGCGAACTTATTACTGGTAAGTACTGCTTCAACTAACATTATCCTTTACTTCTCTTAAAAATCTTAACCTATATTTGTAAATCTTTTTATGTTCTATGTGTAGGGTCAAGTGATTCAACATTAAAACTTTGGAGAGGAAAGACTTGTGCACACACATTCGTTGGGCATACAGGTTTGTTTTCATGATTTTCCTTAATCGTGCTTTTATCATTCAAGTGACGCATTGCACTACTTGTGTATTTCACTTGCTTGTCTTAGGCACATGTTCAGTTTCATGAGCCATTTTCTCATGCCATTGGGACCTGTGCAGATACTGTTCGAGGTTTAGCTGTAATGCCTGGTCTTGGGGTTCTTTCTGCATCACATGACAGGTGAGTTAGCTTTTTTTTTGAAAAGGAACTAAGCTAGTCTTTACCAGTCAGGGGGGAACCGAACAAACAAGATCTATTTTATTTTTTTGCCAGTCAAGTTAGTATTGGGAAACATTTTTTTTTCTTTTTTTTGCATCTCTTCTTGTGGGGTTCTAAACTTCTGGTACTTTTGCAATGACAGTTCAATCAGGTTTTGGGCCTTAACTGGTCAAGTTTTGATGGAGATGGTTGGTCATACTTCAATTATTTACTCTGTTCATGCACATTCTTCTGGACTGATTGTTAGCGGCAGTGAGGACGGTTTTGCTAAGATATGGAGAGGTTATTATTGTTAATTTTTGTTCAGTTAGTTTCTCTCAATGGTTGAACAATCTTCAATTCCTCTTAATTCTCCATTTCATTTATTCTCTTAGGGGCAGGTATCTACAATAAACTTGATTATACCTTCGATAGTTCAATGTCTTATTGTTGCACCCGGTCTTTTTGACTGTGGCTTAAAATATTTCCTTTTGAACTTTTTTTATTACAAATGGAGTTTGTGTACAGAGCATTGAACACCCTGGTTGTGTTTGGGATGCCAAATTTCTAGAAAATGGTGATGTGGTTACTGCATGTTCAGATGGAGTTGTTCGGATATGGACAGCGCATAATGACAGGATAGCTGATCCAGTTGATATCGAAGCATTCACTACCCGGCTTTCTATGTACAAATGCAGCAGGTAAATTAATTTGACCGTGTTTGCACCATTATCGTTTTAAGTTTTGCATGTAAATACGTAGCTCTATGGAGATTGGAGGATAAATGTTTGAAGTCTGGAGTTAGTTCTTGGCATTCTGGCTACTGATTTGTCATCATCCACTTCGTTTCAAGGTTTACCCTTTGAATTTAGCAAATTCTTATTCATTTCAACCATAACCTCTTAGGCTTTGCAGAAAACATGTCTAGGTATACACATGCCTTTTCTTACATTTTATCATCGTCATCATCATCTTCACCTGTGCTATGTTTAAGCCTATTCTCAAGTATTTGGGGTTGATTGTTGAACAGTTCTTGTTTCTCTGTACATTTCCTAACTTGTGGCTTTTCACTATGCAAAGGAATAACAAAACTAAAAATTAATCTCTGAAAATATTTATCACCCTGTACAAATAGTCATCTATTTGATTTGACTAAGCAATTCTCTTATACAATAGTATTGTTTCACCATATGCACGTAAACCTTTTCGCTTCAAAGGCTGTTTTGTGACGCATTCTCCATGTTGTAGAAAAAGAGTTGGAGGATTGAAACTGGAGGAATTACCCGGGCTGGATTCTTTGCATACTCCAGGTTCTATTCCTAAAACGTTTTGTCTTAGTTATGTCATTGTAGGAGTTATGCAAACTTTCTCTTTATTGGGTATTTCACCCACTATTTTGCTAGTCAAACCGTTTTTTTATGATGGTAACAGGTACGGCAGATGGACAGACTAAGATTGTAAGAGAAGGGGATAATGGCGTTGCTTACTCGTGGAACTCAAGAGAGCAGATATGGGACAAAGTATATATATATTTTTTGTTATATATATATACATGTCATCTCTTATTATTCAAGTTGCCACGAGGATTTTTCGGTTTGATTGATATATGTGTATAATGATCTGAGCCATTTTGTTGTTTAGATTGGTGAAGTGGTTGATGGACCAGAAGATGGCTTGAAGCGCCCAGTTCTGAATAGAACTCAGTATGATTTTGGTAATTCCCAGTTTCACTATTTACATCCTCTCACTTTTCACAAAAAGGAAAAGAGAAAAGGATTGCCATTATCTCTTTTGCCTCTGACCTTGTTTTCTAATCTTCAACCTTTTCTCCACACAGTATTTGATGTTGACATTGGAGATGGTGAGCCCATTCGTAAGTTGCCTTACAATAGATCAGGTAATCTTTGTTCATTTTGAAGTCACTCTATTGTGTGGTTGTTATAGCCTATAACTTATCGGCCTATTTGCCAATTCACTGCCCTCCCCTTTCTCTCAGATGAAAAACTACTTGGTAACTAGCAATTCATTGGTTATCAGAAATCCATAATCCCATTAGTTGATATTATTTATTACAACTAGAAGCATACAAGTATAAGAACATTATACAGCATTTGTGAATGAAATTCAGGAATAAAAGGACATAGGTACCTTAAAAGTTGGTCAGTCAATGTCATTTTGATATATTTGTCAAGCTAAATAAGCTAAATTTAATTAATATTTATTTGATGCCACTGTTAGCATTGCATGCATTTGTTTCCAGATAGCCCGTATGATGTAGCTGACAAATGGCTTCTGAAGGAAAGCCTTCCATTATCCTATAGACAACAAATTGTAGATTTTATACTACAAAATTCTGGGCAGAACAACTTCACATTTGATGCATCATTTCGCGATCCTTATACTGTCTGTGAGTACTGATGTTATATTGCATTATGTCATGCTCAATAGCGCACTTCAACATGTTTTTCTTTGGATTTGTCTGCTAGTAGTTAATCTTCATGCTTCATTTTTTTCAGCTAATGCTTATGTACCTGGAGCATCTTCCAATGTATCTGGTATGCAACTCCAATTTGAAGGCATCTTTCTTAGTCCAAGATGAATTTCTAAATTCTCGGTGTTTATTTTGCTAAGAACACCAACACGCTTGAATCTTGGTCAATCTTTGCCTATTTATTTAGACTCCTTGATATTAAATGTTCGACCAAGGCTAATTATAACTTTATGTACCACATGACTTAATCAGGTGGGGCTACAAAACCTGTTTTCAAGCATATTCCCAAGGTATGTCCATGTCTCTTTATATAATCATCTTGCATTTCCATCAGTGAGGGAGTTTGAGCATCCATCTTAGTTCTTAATAATTACTACGTGACAAAGTCATGACCGTCCTTATCATGGTCATTCTTCTAGTTGTGGAAGCTGTTTTATTCAAATGCAGCTGTTTATTGAGCTGGGTTCCTCGTCAGTATATTTTATCATTTGTACCTTTTTTGAATAATTGTGTTTCCAGAAAGGAATGCTTTTCTTTGACGTGGCCCAGTTTGATGGGATTCTCAAAAAGATAACAGAATTCAACTGTGCGTTACTATCAGACCCGGTAAGATGTTTCTATATTCTAAAATCTAGATAGTTGGTTTTTTGTGAGGCTTCTGAGCTGTAGAAACCCCCTTTGTGATGTTCGTGCACTTTTGTTATTTGGTCTCTTGCTGTATTTCTATTGATTTTTCATCAACCTCATGCCAGTGTTTCTATTTCTTCATGTCCCACAAACCATGCTTCAGGATTTCTATCACGCGTGTCCATTGATAAGGTGGCACCATCTGTAGCATTTTCATGCCACACTTTCATATTGATTTTTCTCCATCAAGTGTTTTTGCTTCCCATAAATTGAAAATATATATCCTTGCATTCGGCTACATGACAATTTATATCCATTTTTTTAACTTTATACCAATTTACAGGCACAGAAGGATCTGGCGTTAACAGAGATTGAGATGTCCAGATTGTCTGCTGTTAAAAAGATACTACAGGACACATCACACTATCATACAAGTACATTTGCAGATGTTGACATTGCTTTGTTGCTGAAAACATTAAAATGCTGGCCAGTTGCAATGATGTTTCCAGGTTAAACCCCATAGCTTAATAATCCTCTAACGCGTTGTTGTCTATTATTTTTATGTATACAAAGTATCAATTATGAGCAAGTTGTTGTTATGGCTTTGTGAATTATTTCGATATATATTTTCTCAATTATCTGGGCGTGTCAGAGTCAGGCTTCAGTTTCTCAGTGTCGGCTCATCTCATTGATTCCATGGGTGGAAAAAAATTCTCTTTATTTTTTTCTTCTTCCTGTTAATAATTCCTCTTCTTGCAGAAATTATCAAGGCTGTATTAGTAGATATTTTGAATTTTGGTTGTTTAAGTCTGCATTTATTAGTCATATTGATGTTTGAAACGAATTCCTTTTTTAAGAGCATGTCTTGATTTCAAATTCTTCTTTGCTGTATACCTTGAAGTATTGACATCTTCAAGTATGTTTACAGATAAACTTGTTTTTGTGCAGTTATGGATGTCTTACGAATGATTATCCTTCATCCTGATGGGGCAAGGTTACTTCAGCAGTATATAAAAGTTGGCAACGGTATTCAGATATTTCGCCTATTATTATATAATGTTTTGGTGCCTATTGTTGATGGGAAATAAAAATTTATTAGCATGCTTGCAAGTTTGTATACCTCAAAGATACAATGCACTGTGGATTTCAAATGTGTTTCCCAATATAGTCGATTTAATGCCCATCTATTATAGCTGTAGTGTAGAACTTCTATTTTGTGTAAGGAAACACATAACATAATCATCCCTATCCTTGTTTGAACAAGTTTTGCTTTGTATAATGTGTTTTCTATTTTGTATATTGTGTTTTGAAGAAGTTTTGCTTTCTATTTTACTAACATCTGTTGGTTTTGTATGCCTAATCAGATTTTCTGATGGAGACAATTAAGAAGGTTACAACAGCTCCTGCATTGGCAGGAAACCTTTTGACCAGCACGCGTGTCGTGACAAATCTCTTTAAGCAGTCATCCTTCCATGAGTGGTTACAAGGGAATCGTAGTGAGGTTAGTGTTTTCTATGCTAAAATGATATTCCTCAGGTTGAGATCTACTGCAGTGGTGCTGTATATGAATGCTGATCCGTTTGTTCATTGATCTTGCAGGTGCTTGATGTGTTCTCAAGTTGTTGTTCATCATCCAACAAAAATGTACAGTTATCTTATTCGACTTTGATTCTCAAGTGAGTTGATTTCCTTTTGTGTCGCTTCATTTTCATACGATTTGTTTGTTAAAATAGCTTTTGGGTGCGTTAATTAGATACTGATCTGGTTTCTGGTTGCTGCCATAACTATCAGTTGAACAAGCTAATTTATGCCAATTTTTTATCATATTTTATACCTCGTTTTTTGTTCCTTCCGCAGTTATGCTGTGCTTTTGATTGAAAAGAAAGATCAAGAAGGCCAATCTCAAGTTCTTTCAGCAGCTATCGAAGTATGTCCTTTTCATTTAAGTCTTCGTAAACTTGGATACTGTACATGTCACTCAAATCAAACCTTTTATATGATTTACAGATTGCAGAAGGCAGTGTAGACGTTGATTCAAAATTTCGTGCCCTAGTTGCTGTTGGATCATTGGTATTATTTTCTGAGCTTTATACCTGATACCTAAATAAAAAACACAAGTCTTTTGTCTTCCAGTTGTTTTACTAAAGGTTGTTCTTACAAACAGATGCTCGAGGGTCTTGTGAAAGGAATTGCAATAGACTTCGACGTTCAAAGTATTGCAAAGGTTGCGAAGGCTTCCAAGGAAGTGAAGATTGTTGAAGTTGCATCTGACATTGGACTTTTAACCACATAATTTTAGTTGCGAGAGCCAATTTGATGCTTCCTGGTTAAACTGAGCAAAGGTCTGACATCAGTCCAAGTCCAAGTAGGAGCTGGAATATAACAATGACTTCTTGATCTGCATCTTAACACCCACTGAATGGTTTTGGTAAACATGAGATTACCCTTCATGATTGTCAGAATATCTATTTGCTCTCCTGAAAAAGTCACACAAAAATATGATGGGAACGTTTTGGGTTGTAAATAATACCAATAGCAAAGCAATTTTAATTTCATTATGCCGCTTTCTTTATTATACCTTCAAAAAATCAAGTAATTGTTTTTTTTTGCAATACCAAAATATAAGTTTTGAGTGGTTTTAACAAAAGATTCTATTAAACTAACACCCTGTTTGGTTGAGACAATTGGAGGCTTAGTGATTAAATTACAGGTAATCTAATATGGAAAAGGATTCTTTAATCAGAAATTAGTGTTTGATTCAGATAATTCAATTACAGGATAAACCAACCATTTAAAATCCCTTAAATACCCTTATCTAATTCATCTTGAAAAATACACGACCAAAAAATATATAGAGATTCAATTTCCTTCGTTGTGTTCTCCATTAATTGATCAATCTTTCTCCTTATCCTCAATCTTGGAGTTCATGAGAAAACAATATGGTCTTCCTTGTATCAAGCCATCCATGATGCTCTATCCAACTTGTTCACATTTTGAAATTTATAAAAACCAAGAATGATAAAACATAATGTTCGAAATAGCAAGTTAGAATCGAGACGGGGATTGGTAGATGACCGGTTATGATAAGATCGATCCTGGGATCGGTTATGGGACCAGACTTGACATAGGTTTTGGGATCGGTCCTGAATCCTTATTTGAATACGAAACTTAAATCGAGTTCAAACTAGCTTTTAGTCATATATATATGAAATTACTTCATAAAATATTTTCAAAGCATGAATTCATATCAAAAGTTCAATAATGTGTTGCAACGATAGTGTTATGCCGAAAGTATAAAAAACTATACTTCGTAACTCAATACAATAAGTTGGGGAAACAACTAATATATATTATCCCTTCACAATGCTCAAGTCACTTTATATACTAAAGTCATGTAAACAAACTTCGTATGTTATGTTTTTAATGAATAAGACCGTGAGAACTAGATAGAAATTGAATAGTCGTCAAACAATTGCAAACCTAAGCTTGAAGGATAACGTCTTCACTTGCTCTTCAATACGATCAAGTCCTCATTAAATAACTAAAGTTTGTTTCAATATTTATATGTCTTAAGCCTAACCTAACATACCAACGCTTGGTGGGTTCAACCGATCAGTGCTCTAATTAACAACATTCATTCTCAGACATTCAAAGAACCCTGTTTTTGGGCATACAAGATTTCTAGTGGGCATATAAAACACTTAGACTATCTATGATGGTTTATAAGGGGTGTCTAAAGGGTGGGTCAATTGCTAAGATACCCTTTAATAATTGGATTTACTAAAATACCCTCTATTCATAATTAACCCTAGTTATAATTAACCCTTAATAAACCAGTTACAAAATTAAATCATAATCAAAACAATTAAAAAATCAGTTACAAAATTAAACCCTTAATAACTTCTTCTCTTATTCTTCTCCTCTTCTTCACTTCTTCTTCTTCTTCTCTTTTCTATTTGAAGAAAAAAACTTGATTTTGATTTTCATCGCCGTCAATTAATCGTCGATTCGTAAAAGTTTAATTGTCGATTATACACAACTACAAACCTACAACATGGTTCATACGAAGAATCCCACTGGACGCAAGACATCGAAGAATCAAAGTGAAGAAGAACAAGAAGAAGTTGAAAGGTGGAACCCGCAATTGAATTAGGAGAAGAAGGAGAAGGTGGAGAAGGAGAACCAAACCTCAACATGTACATTCGAAGGTATTTTCCACTAACCCATATTTTATTTCATTGCATTTGATTGAGATTTAGGGGTTAAATCGAATTTTCTTTTTGGGTTTTTCAGTTTCCCTGGTGAGTTCGGCTGAAATCTTTTGTATGTGTTGAATAAAATTTTCAGCCGAACATGTAAAGTTCCTTATTCTGAAAATGTAGCAGAACATTTCGGTTGAAAATTGGATGACCAAAAATCAGCCAAACATTTCACTGATGCCATCAATATTTTTTAAGTAGTGGTTCAACTGAAAATTGAAATTTGGAAAATCAGCCAAACTTTTCACTGTGGCCACCAATATCTGTTAAGTTGAAAGTTCGGCTGATTCGATAATTTCTAATTTCATCCGAACAATGTAAGTATCCTTCAAAAGTTCACCAGTATAAATGTTCGGCTGAAAAGAAAAAAGCTCGGGACAGCCGAACTTATAATTTTCCAATAAAAAATTAGGTCTTAATTAGTTTTTATACTTTGTGTGTGCTAGGAACCGAGGTAAAGGTAAAAAAAGGAACATGGAGGTAAATCCTTCTTCTGCTCAAATTCCCGAGCCATGAGGAAGCCGCATCAAAAAATTGGGAGCCGATAAGAGGGGAACTACACTTGTAATTCGTGTACCACAACTGGAGATTCAAAGAGAAGAAGAAGAGTAGGAAGACAAGGAAGAAGTACCACAAGAAGATGAACCACAGCAACAAAAGAAACAACGAAAAGGGAAAAAGCTCCTTGAACCACAACAACAAGAGCCTACAAGGCGGGATACGGGGCGTCATATTCCGAGTAAGGAGAAAGTAATATTTCCTCGGAAGGACAACCTACCCCATGAGCTTCTGAAAGATGGGGAGAGGTATTGATTGGTTACAACCTACCCCATGGGATTCCGAAAGAGGAAGAGAGGTCTTGATTGGTTACGCCGAGTCTTGGGCGAAGAAAATCTACAAGACTCGTGATCACCGGGATGCCACAAGAATTTTGAGACACCATAGGGCTGCTAATTGGGATCTAATGGGAGAAGTTGACGAGGTGGTGGATATAGTACAAACATCGGGTTTATGGCTGGCTATTCACTACACACATAGTGAATGTGATTTAGTTATAGCGTCCTTGTTTTTTGAAAGATTCTGCCTAGAGACCTACACCTTTCATCTTCCATTCTGCGAGATGACTATCACTCCCGATGATGTGAAGAACATTACTGGCCTCCAAGTTACCGGGAAAAGCGCCGATGCCGACTACTATGAAATGAATTGGGATCATCTCTATGTATTGGCTGAAAAAACTCTTGGTTGGAGTAAAGGCACGACAGAATTGGAGTTCGCGCGTGCAAAGAAAGATGTGGATAATGTGAACCAAGACCTTGGCAACGGGGTGAAACCAAGAAAGTTGAAGCAGATCAAGTTGGCTAATTTGAAGAGTTATTTTGAGAAGACAAGGGCGATGAGAAGACAAGGGAGAGATTTGTTGATGGTTCCTTGGTGTTGGGAAATAATATTATCAACCGAACTGCAAGGGCGTACTTGTTGTGTACTCTCGGGAGAACTATCTTTCCCGACCTCACAAGAAACATGGCGAATGATCAATATATCCAACTTTTAAGGGATCTTCCGACCCTTAACCAGTTCTCTTGGGGAACCGCTGCCCTTGCTTTCCTACTAGACAATCTTGCGACGGCCTCTAGGTTGACGAGCACAAACATTGGAGGCAATTTCAGTATTCTTCAGGTAAATCTCTAGGATATAAAATTGTTTGATAATCTAGAATAATTGGCGTATATTGTGTATTATTATTAATGTTAGGTTCGCATGATATAGAACAATGAATTATCATGCGAATAATGTCTAGGAGACCAACCCTTTTCATGTTATTAATGAATTAGGATTTTATGAATTAATTACGGGTTTAATGTCAGAGGAACATATCAAATTTACCTTAAATCCAATTGTATTTGAAATGTTCAGTTGAAAATTGAATTTTGCGAGACAACCGAACCTTACTAAATTCATGTTTTTTTTAATTTCAGTCAGGTTCGGATGAAATTGAAATTTTTTTATTAGACGAATATTTCAAAAGATGAAAATGTGGTTATCTGAGTAATATCGGCTGAAAATTGTAATTTATTAAATCAGCCGAACCTGACAGAAACCTAGACTTTTCAAAATGTTGTCAGGTTCAGCTGAAATAAAAAAAAAAAATTAGCCGAATATTTCAAAAGATGAAAATGTGGTTATCAGAGTAATGTTCAACTAAAAAGTGTTATTTCTTAAATCAGCCGAACCTGACAGAAACCTGGACTTTTTAAAATGTTGTTAGGTTTGGCTGAAATTGAAAAAAATATTAGCCGAACATTTCAAAAGATGAAAAATGTGGTTATCAGAGTAATGTTTGGTTATTTAGCAATATAAAATTATTAGCCAAACATTACCTTTGAAGCAGTAATTTCAAACTTTGAATTTGACCAAAATTCAAATTAGCCGTTGGGTAGTTAAACTAAATAAACTAGTCGTTGGGTAATTAAAGTTGTCCTTGGGTCATTTTCATATATAAAAAGGAAACCTATCCCTTTCATTGTTATTTTCATTCTCATCTATCCATTTCATTTTCTCAATCTTATTCTCATTCTCACCCGTCCCTTTACAACTCATTCTCACCCATACCTTTCAAGTCCACAACCTTTCATTAGCTTCATATTCTTTCTTTAATTCCTTATTTTTCTTTACTCTTTCTTTCTCCGGTAGCTTAGAAAGCTTCTCTAAGTCTTTCAACTTAAGCGGCTGAATTTTTGGTTGAAAATTTTTCTTCACATTGTTCCAAACATGAAACGTACAAAGAAAGTTGTATGCATCCGGAAATACCCTTCTTATACCATACATCAATGCTTGGTCTTGGTCGGTTACGATCACCTTAGGAAGGGCTTCCTCCCGGAAGATTAATTTGCATTGTTCTAACCTCCATGTGTAACTTTCTTTCTTCTCGTCTTTCAAAAAGAAAAACCCAACGATGAATGGTGCCTTGGTCGACGTATGTCCGACTATGTTTATCAACGACATCTCATATTTATTGGTCTTGTAGGTGCAATCAATTATAAGAACTTGCGGAAAGCATTGAGCCAATCGTACGCATTCCGGGTGGGCAATGAAAAGATATGTCACTTGTCCAAAATCATTCAATTTCTTTTGAACCATGTAGTTGTTGTTCGCTGCCAACCACATCACTTGTTGCATCACCAACCTACCTTGCAAATCATTTTTCCTCAAAAGGTTTCCGACGTTGTAGATAGTTCGTATGGTAGACTTGTTATTCTCGTCATCCGCCTTCAATTTTCCATGAATAGTAATCGGTACCATACGTGTCCGCAATATTTTATCTACTTCCACGAGTTCTTTCGTCTTTAACCTTGTGACTTTGGCATGCCCGTGAAGATCTTGTGGACGTGGGTGGTTATGACGACAATTCATGTTCTTATTCATACTCCAATGTTGTTCATGTTTATTGTAGTTGAAAACGATCTTGAAGGGACAATTTGTCTTTTTTGTTTTACTCTTATTCTTTCTCCCGGTTTTGCTCTTATACACAAAACCCTTCTTAGCCTTACTTGCGCCTAGCCCACTTCTCTCACAAACCGTTTCAAACCGGTCTAATCGGTTTTGTTGTCCGTAAACTAGCACACAATTAATTTTAATTCCATGTTCCTCAGCCCAAGACCTTGCTTCCGGTTTAGATTTCCATGTCTACATGGTTGCAAGATCACGAATAAAGTTAGTAAAGGTATCACTTAAACTTACAAAATAAAATCCAAAATCAATTTGCCGGAGGTTGATCGTCCATTGGTACAAGTTGAGCAATAACGATCTACAAAAATATCGCGAGGTTAGATGACCACAAAGAAATTGTACATATGAGTTCGGCTGATCCGATAATAAAAATAACAGTCGAACCTTTAGAAACCAAAAGTTCGGTTGTTTCGATATTCTAATTTTCAGCCGAAAATTTGGTCTCTTTCTTTCTTACATTTCAACTATATGGTTCAACTGATTCGATAATATGATTTTAAGATGAATCTTGACACTTATGTTTTCATTGAATTTTAACTACAAGGTTCGGATGAAAAGTAATTAACCGAATAATCCACTGAGGCCAATGAAAAACAAGTTCTTAATGTTCGGCTGAAATCTAAAACCAATTATCAGCCGAACTAAAAATTGTACATTAGCGCCAAATTACAATTACAGAGTTCGGTTAATTTTTCAAGCTCATCAAACCAGCCGAACTGTTCTTGAGCATGTGGTTCGGATAATATAGTTTCAGCCGAACTATAACCTGGTAAGCCGAACTCTTTAAAATAAAAAACCATCTTTCAATGAATTGAACCTACAAAAACGAGATTAAACCTTATCTAAGACTATACCTGATTGTTATTAGCAATGAGTTCGTCAACCATGTATTCATTTTCGGGATTTGGCTCATAAAAATCATCATTTTGAGCTTGAACTTGAGTTTGTGTTTGAGTTTGAGAAAAATCATTCTCATAATCCAAAAAATCAGCCATATCAGGATCTCCATCGTAGTTGATGTGTATTTTCTGAGCTTTACGTGATGAAGATTCGCCCTCCTCAATCGAATCATTCATTTTCATCAAAAACGCTAGGTTTTTCTTCACTTCTTCTTCTACTTCTCTCAAACAAAGTTTTTCCCAAAAATAACTTTTTCCTTCATTAATTTTAACTTTTAAAACCAAAGATTAGATTAACTACTAATCTTTATAATTAATAATTAATGATTAACTATAAGACTAATCATTATTTATTAAACACTAAGGGTAATATGGGTATTATAAAAAATCGGTGATAGAGGGCTTTGAGAATTACTAATAATAACCTTATTTTATTTTTATATAATATGTCCATTAAAAATCTTGTATACCCAAAAATAGAATTCTATTCGTATGTTTGTGCAGGTGAGGGAAGTTAAAGTGATGGAATGAAAGGCGTACAATTAGGACGAGGTGGAAGCCCAAGCTGCATTATAAGCAACAAAGTGTCACACATGTTCCATTACAACCCAGATTGAAGGTAGTTGTATCAATCCCATCAAAGCCATTGATGGAGAAGAAATCAGTGTACATGAAAAACGAGATCTGGACTTGAAATCAATAAAAAATGTTATCCTCACAAATGGGAAAGAAGAGCACACATTATCTTTCAAATGGACGGAAGATCTTAACAAATATTATCTTTCAGCATTTGTATTGGCACAAAAACCAACTCAAATACAACCTGTAATAGCATCCACAATCACAAATGGTATAAGCGATCCAAAAATGGTACTTATACCATTCCAAATTAGCATATTCTGTACTTGCTAGAGTGGGAGACTGCTATCTCATTTTCTAGCGGGCATTTAAGCCACCATCGAAGTTCAAAATAATGGGCAGTATCTTAAATTGTGCTACCTCACGCGTCTTTCAACACTCACCTAAATTTCAAGCGGTGTTATAAACTCATCCTGTCTTTCCTTGAAAAGTACTCAACTTTTATTTTTTCTAAGAAAACTAAGAACTCAATCATCAGCAACACAAAAAGGATTTTTTTTTTGAGAGCTCGATCGAGCCACTTATCCACATTTAAATTTTCTCTTCATATACGTATTCGGTTTAAATCAGTACCAAATGGTTTGGTTGATTAGTGTTCGAATTTGGGGTTTGTAAAAGATTATTAGTGATTTGAATTTGGGGTTTATAGAAGATATTCGAAGGTCTGTGTGAGTGTTCTTCAAGTTCTACGGGGATAAAAAAATCATTTCGTCACATATTTGCATCTGAAAGTATAAATATAAGGAAGATGTATTCTAGGTGAATACGGAAGTTATACTCAGTCAGCATAGGGATTTCCGCCTGTTTCATAAGGACCAAACACGTGGAAAGTGCTAATTGAAGATCGACGGTCAAGTTTAAATTGAGTAGTTGGGCATTTAATGCGTGAGCAGAACGGTCAGATCAACAGTCTGTTAGTTATCACGACATGTGGCGAGTTATAATTCAACAAGGAACAAAAAAGCAAGGATCTTATTAGCGAAGGGAAATCAACGAGTTAGCTGGCGAAGGCGGATATTAGCAAATGTAAATTATCCTCTAAGAAACCTTGAGCGAAGGATCCAGCGAAGCCAGCAGAGCTGTCATCCACTTTTACAATTTGTCTATAAATGGACCTGAGAGTAATGTAATAAGGGTTGGAGCAATTTTGCAAGGCTGCAATGGTGAGATATTGAGAGCATTCATAGTCTGAGTTTGAGAGTTTTGTAATCTTCATCATATCATAGTGAAATCCCTCCCATGGACGTAGGTTTAACACCGAACCACGTAAATCCTTTGTGTTCATCATTTACTATTATTGTGCAAACTTGGACCATAAATCCTAAGTTGATAACCATAGAGAACATCTTAGGACGATCATTTTGGATGTGTTGTAGGATTTCCTGCGATTACATTTTGGTGTTAGAAACAGGGAAGCTAAGATTTAACTCATTCAAACACTTAGATGTTGGTTGTTTTGAGAAAGAAATTTGAGATCTAAGTTTCTAAGAGCAAGTCTCTAAAAAAGCAGTAATCATAAGAAAAAGAGGTCATAAATTCGAGATTTTCAAAATAAAATCTTAGATCTAGTCACTTATATCTTTAGGATTGCATAAGGGTATAGAGTTATTTTCAAGATCGTGATTGCATAAGAGTTGTAAATCTCTCAAATGATAAGGTTTTGCATGATTTGGAAAGTACTTTGAAAAATATTTTCAGTTTTGATAAGTCTGTGTCAAAACAATTTATTCTCACCAAAACCATTACTTTTAATGATTAAATCATAGGAAATTAAATCCTTTCTCGAAGAACTATATGGGATCTGTCTAGATAATCATTGGTTTAGAATAAATATTTAATATTCTTGAATACGTTGTTAGATATAGGATTTATAAATCGGATTATTCTAATCATAATCATTGGATCTACCTTCAATATCATGATTCGTGGGGTCCACTAGTGAAATCTAGTTAAAAAGAGTACAGTAGAACCATTCTTTTATCGTGCAGATTTCGGAAGGAAGAAGATGGCACCAAAACAAAGTAATCCCAAGGAAGAGCTCTAGAGTCGTTTGCAGTCGCATATTGAATCCAGGACCTCAAACTGATGAAAAAGTGGGAGGCGGAATGCTTCATACCGAGGAAGAAAGGAGAAGTCCAGCCAGGAGTAATCATCACGGAGGAGATGAGGAATTAGAAGCACACGCATCCAATGATAGTAACAAATCTGATGACAAAGGAGAAAGGACATCATAAGAGTTAAGAGCAAAGATTGCAAGAATAAGGGAAGCGAGGAAGAAATTGGACCAAGAGAAGGAAATACCAAAATGACAGAATTTAGAGCTTGTTGAAGAAAATCAAAAGCTACATGAGGAATCCCCTGAGAAGTCAGGTTCGTCAGCATCACATATTAATCGACGAAAGGAACAAACCAGAAAAAAGTGTGGAAACCAAGAAGAGAGTCCTGAAGAGCGTGATGCCAGAAAGCGTCAAGAGGAGATGGAACGACATTGAAAAAATCCAGAGAAAGGGATGTGAATCAGGAGTTTTTGAAGGAACTGAAGAATATGCGAGCAATGATTTGAAATTACTAGATTAATGGGAAGAGCCAGCAACGAGCAGATGCCATAGCAGAGGTGAAAAGGTCCTCGTTCAGTGTTGACATCTTATACACAACTTTGCCTCCCAAATGCACGATGCCATCTTTCGGGAGTATCTTCGACGGAACAGGAAACGCGATATAACACGTCAAAGCTTATCAACGGTCGCTATTACAGTGGGAGCATTGTGATGAGGTTATGTGCAAATACTTTCCATCTAGCCTGAAGGGAGAAGCATTGTCCTGGTTCGATGCTCTTCCGGAATACTCTATCACATCCTTTCATGAGCTTGAGAAGGTATTTTTCACAACCTATATGCACAACAATTTGGTGAGGCCTGGAGTGGAAAAATTGTTTAGCTTAAAAGGAGAGTGGACGAAAGTATGCGAAGCCTCGTAAAAAGATGGATGGCACTGTGCAGCGAAGTCTTAATTAAGATGAGGCAGAAACGAATCTGGTTCGGAGCTTCATCAACATATTATTTCCAACAAATTTGTTGTACATGGCCATATTCAAACACAAAAATACATTGACCATGCAAGAATTACGGGAATTCCAGGAAGAATACATCGCTTTGGAAGAAATACAGAAGGAAACAGCTTCGCAGCCCACAAAAAAAAGAGCGTATCTTCCGAAATCCTGCGAATGTCCAGCGAATTACAAATTCAGTAGGTGATGAACCGCGGGTGGATTATAGAGATATCTATTGGGAATAACAACAACGAGTACCTCAGCAAAACATGCAGCAAGGTAGAAATTGGGTGAGCAATAATGCTGGCAGATTCCAGGGACAATGGGAGCATCCTTCTCGTCGAGGCAAGATCAATGATCAAAGATTTGGCACGCGAAGACCTAATGCTCCCAGGTTCGACGACTTAAAGCTACCGAAGTTGAGTGCACCATTGGCATCCATCATGCGACATATCAGGAGACTGAATCCGAAGCCACTCCACATCCATACAATAGAGGGTTGGAGCCACCCCTCTGCAGGTATAACGATCAATTCTGTGAATATCATCAGTTTCATGGTCATACTAATGAAATTACAGGAACGTACAAAGGATAGCATTACGCCTGATAGAGAAGGGAAATTTTCGGGAGTTCAAAGGATATCTACCACCACCACCACCCTTGGGAGCAAAGCCAGAGGCACCACGAGTGATAGGATTGAGATTGAGCGAGGAACCAACTATCTAAGGTGTAATTCCATCATTCACTCAGCAAGAACAAAAGAAAACTTCTATAACAACATCATGAGCAGAGTACATAAGCGAGACCACAATGGGAAGGATATCTTCAGCGTTGAAAAGGCCCAACCTTTGGAGAAGTGGATGGCACATCCAATTATATTTTCAGCATCAGAATCTCCAGAGAATGGGAAATCACAATCTGATCCTCTCGTAGTCACTCTAAAGATGGACAAATGGGAAGTGGATAAGGTTTTGATTGACAAAGAAGCTCAGTGGACATCTTATTCTACAGTACTTTCAAGCGAATGAATTTTTCCAGACTCCGTGCTCATTCCTTCTACCTATAACATTTATGGGTTCAATGGGGCACCTTCTAAGCCAAAAGGAGAATTCACCTTAATAATATACCTCGGAAAAATGGACACGATCACTACCTTTTACGTCGTTGATATGAAATCACCTTACAGTTTCATCATTGCGAGACCATGGGTCCATGGAATCAAAGGAATAACTTCAACTTATCATCAATGTTTGCATTTCCCAGCACCGAATGGAATAGCTGAAATGAAGTGGGACCCGAACGAAGCGAGCTTTTGCAATGAAATGGATGTTTGCCAGTATGAAAAGTGGGCAGACAAGGTTAGGGAAGAAAAGAAAGAGAAAAGGAAGCAGGTCAAAGAGAGCAAGAAAGATCAGGAAATGAAGGTGTATGAAGTAAATACAGCAAATGGAAAGGCACTTCCGAGCGAAGTCTCAGGGAAGGAAGGTTCATCATAATCAATTAAAGAGTCCACCCCCTCGGAGAACTAGCGATGAATTTCACAACAGTAAAACCGACTCGTGACATAAATTTGGGATCTGAGAGTGAGCCAAAAATGGTCAGGATGGGTACGAAGCTAAGCGAAGAAGAAAAGAAGAAGCTGGAGGATTTGTTGCAAGAATATATGGACGTATTCGCATGGAATATGGAAGATATACCAGATATAGATCATTCAGTAGCATGTCATCAATTATATATAGACCCAAAGATGAAACCTTTCAAGCAGAGAATTAGAAAATTTACAACAGTTTACCACGAAGCGATGGAGGCGGAACTCAGAAGAATGAATGAAGCGGGAATTATCAGGCTGACGAAGTATCCACAGTGGATTACAAATATGGTAATTGTCCCAAAGAATAATAAGGGAATCATGATTTTTATTGACTTCATCGATCTGAATAAGGCATGCTCGAAAGAAAGTTTTCCTCTGCCAGATATACCTCAAATGGTTGAATCAACAACAAGATACGAGACTCTATCTCTCATGGATGGATACTCAGGGTACAACCAAATACCGCTCGCTGAAGAAGGTCAGGAGCACACCTCCTTCTTTACTCCAAAAGGGTTATATTGATATAAAAAAATGCATTTTGGATTGAAGAATGCAGGTGCTACCTATAGTTGAATGGTGGAAAAATTATTTGCTCAATGGGTGCATTCCACGTTAGAGGTATATGTGGATGATATGTTGGTGAAATATAGAAAATCTGAAGATCACGTGCGAGATTTGAAGGAAACTTTCGGCCAAATGGCAAGTTTAAGATGAAAATCAATCATGCGAAGTGCATCTTTGGTGTAGCTTCGGGAAAATTCCTAAGGTATATAGTGTCAAAGAGCGGGATAGAGGTTGATCCAGTAAAGGTGCAGGCAATCAGGGGCATGCCCTCACCATAACATTGAAGGACGTGTAAAAACTTAATGGACTACTCCCAACTTTGGGAAAATTCATTACCAGAACATACTTCTTGAGGAATATCTACTAATACCCCCTCTTTAATGGCATTGAACATTTATTCCCAGGAATTCATTTCCCGATAACACTTTTCTTCGATGCTCTTGAAGTAGATATCTCTATTTGTTTATCCTTCCCCTTCCCTTTTTCTTTCTCTTTCTCTTTTTCTCTCTTTTTCTCGAACTCCGATGATTTAGCAACTTTGGAATCGATCACAAATTTAGTGGGGGATTTAAGAAAAACATCTTTGATAAGAGGAAGAGGCAAGGCTGATTCATTTCTTTATTTGGAGATCTCCTCGTGGATCTCTTCAGCAATTTCTCTTTCATTTTTTATAGGAAGATTTCCTTTTTGGGCTTCGGTCTCCATCGGTTGCGAGGATGAAGGCTCCAATTTCTCATATTCTACTTTTGGCACTTGGACATTAATACTGGCCTTTACGAGTCGACGAGTCTTTTTCTTCGTAGGAGATGTCCTGCCTTCCTCGCTCACTCCATCCTTCGCAACATAAGTTTACCTATGTCGGATAAAGAACAGGGGCAGACAAAGAGATTATAGTAAAAAAGAAGAATATGTTCTTTACCTTCCTAGGCTCCAAAGACGCTCGTTCCTTCGAAACTTTGGGCATCGATTTGTTAGCAGTAACGATATCCTAAAACGGCGAAGATAAGTACCGAAGGAGGTAGGGAAAAGGGTAATAAAGTAAAAGAAAGAAAAGACTACCCCAGGAGTTCTATCGGGCTATCCCAAGACCCATGGTTCATAGTTAGGAAAGCTTTGGTGCTCCCACAGAGGACCCTGGCGAGGGACATTGTCGGAGTGCCTACCCCATATCCAAGGTCCTTCTAGAATTAAGGGGAACTTCATCCAGTTCTCATCGCTTGAAAGACGAAGAAACTGGTTGGTCTTGTTTATCTTCGGATCAAGGTCGGGGAGGAGAAGTTTCAGGCTATCAACAATATCGCCCAGTTGAAGCGGATCACCCATCTTTCTATTCGGCGGTCAAAGCAATTGTGAACATAATTGGATAAGAAATTATTTGCAGTATAGTCGGAGGGGTGATAGACACGTTTTCGTGTCTTATTTGATCTCAATTTGTATATTGTTAGAACTCATTTGTGTACTTATATTGTGGTTTTATGTGTTTGTAGATATTTTCGGAGAATAAATAATCGAGGAAAATTGAGCTTAAAAAGTTATAAAGGCACCCAAGAAAATTGATAAAAGTACCCAGACTTCTACTAAAGGCACCCACTTCTATAAAATCCGAATTCAAATTTTGCCGGGAACCTCTATCTCTAATTGGCGTCAAACTGTGAAGTTTGTTTTTGGGTAAAATTCAATTTTAAAACAAGATATATTTTTGTCTTAATTAAGATGAGTTGTAAAAGTTTGGGATACTCAAAATCAAAACAAAATTTGTTTCTCAAGATATTTTCTCATAAAAAAAAGAAAAAAAAGAGAATCTCGTCACTCTGGCAAGAACAAATGGAAGAGAATATTTTGGAAAATCTTTCTTATCTCACGTTAGTAATTCTCTATGAGAATTTTGGAAAATCAGGGAACAAAGGAAGAAACAAAATCATCGAGTTTTAATTGAAAATAATTTCGAAAAGAAAATATGGCCGAGAAAAATAATAAGAGAATTATATTCCTTAAAGTAAAGATTTGAAGGAGTTAAGGAGATGATTTTGTTGCTTTGGTACAAATAGGAGCTGTTCAAATCAAATAAGGGGGGATGGAGAGGCCAGAGATCACGAAAATAAAAATCTGATCATCTCTGCTCGTGATGGAGAGGATGAAGAAATTGTTGCCCAAAGTTTAAAGAAACCGTTGTTAATAACTGTTTCTTTTTCTTTTAAATTCAATATCTTCTGTAACGGTTCTGTGAATAGTATCTGCAACAGTTTCTAAGCTTTATTCATAAAAGAACAGTCCTTTATTTACTTAGCCCGAAGTCAGTCGTTTATTCATTAAAGCCTTTTATTCATTCTTTGACTCAGTTGGTTAGTTCTTCTTGTATTTTCCTCCTTTTCAAACACT
>JAJJMC010009994.1:573262-591694 GCA_023531435.1 Papaver californicum | reverse complement strand
ATATATATATATATATATATATATATATATATATATATATATATATAACATTAATGAGTTTGTTATGCTTATATATAACATTAATGAGTTTGTTTCGTATACTGAATGTGTTTAATTTACCATGGAGTTTTAGGACAACAACATATACTCCCTCCGTCAAACAATAGATGACCTAGTTCAAGATTGCATAATTCTTAAGACAATAAGGAAATAGGGGTATTTTTAAGTATTTTTTACAATTATACCCTTATGGATAATAATTAGTAAAATTTAGAAATGATATATCTCTCAAACTATATCACGGATATTCGTAAACTTTATACTATTGAAAAGCAATTTAAAACACCTGCATAACAAATATAAACATGACTATCAAATTATACATACTTCTTATACTAACAATAATCAATTAAAATGGTAGTTTTAGAAATATACTCTAGTTTAATGATATAGGTCACTTATTAGTGGACAAAATTTTAAAATGAGAAGGTCATCTATTATTGGACGGAGAGATTAAGTCATATGTTGTCTTCGACATGCTTTGTGCGTTACGAATCTATTACGTAATAGTGTTTGTTGTTGTCCATACTAGTTATTTGCATAAATGTATGATGTATCAGAGAGGAGTTGCATAATTTTTTTTGAAAATTATTCAAATCCCATGGTGTTTTATTCACTGCTTATATGTCAATGGTGTTTTAATAGCCCCAAATTGTTTTAAACACCGCCCCATGTTTTAAACTATGTGTCTCATATATGGAGTTGTTTAAAACACCGCTTTATGTTTTAAACCATGCCATTATTTTATTTTATTTTATTTTTAAAATAAAAGAGTACGTATTAAAAGAGAAAATAGTTTACAAGCGGTCAAGAGACCAAGATCCATCTGAGAAATCTTAAAACTCCTATTACAGTATAACAATGTCCTCCCATTGGAAGAACCTGAGAAGTAGAGAAGGAATTAAAAGTTAAAACATTAAAGGACCATAAGTGAATAGTAGGCTTGATAATGGCAATAGTCTCATCCATAGTTCTACACCTGACTCCATTATCCTCTCATTTCTTTCCTTTTATACTTACCATAACAAAGCAAACATTAGTAATGGCCAAATTTTATCTCTTTTGCCTCTAAACTGCGCAACTTTGCATTCTTGCAGTAAAGTACTCACCTCAAATGGCATAGTCCAGCTTAAACTCAAAGTATTTAAGAAATAACTCTAGACTTTGCTAGCGAAGCTGCAGTGTATAAAGAGGATGATGTACAATCTCCTCCTCCCCGCTGCAAAGTGGGCAAATGTTTGTATTAATGTTAACACCCCTATTTCTTAACATACATCTTGTCAGAACTGAATTATAAAGAATTGCCCAAAAAATGAATAACAGTTTAGGAGGAACATAGTTCATCCTCAACACCCTAGCATAAGACCAACTAGTTTGTTCGTTAATTAATGTTTCATATAAGATTTTTGCCTCAAGATTACCCTCCAAATCCCGAATCAGCCCCCGCGCGGGCTCCAAGTGCATAGTAACTGAATTGAAATCATCTCTCAAATCGAGCATATCTATTCTTTCAGCTGGTTCTAGAGTGTTTCTGAAGTTTAAATTCCAAGAAGTGCCAAACACTTCAAAAACGCTACAATCCTTCTGCAAACTCAACTTAAACAACCTTGGATATTTCGATTTCAATGATTTTTTGTTGAACCACCAGTCATGCCAGAAGCGTGTTTCATTTCCAGTTACCACCTTCAAATCAACACAAACTTGAAGCTCCGACCTTGTCTGTAAAATCGAGTACTACATACTTCTGCCAATTGTTGCCTTCGTTTCTGCCAGGACTAAAATTTTTAGCTCATAACCACTCTTCTCACAACGGTTTTCCTCCAAAAAGCTTGTTTTTTATTAGCACATCTCCAAAGACACTTTGCCAGTAAGGATTTGTTAACAAATCTTAAGTTTCATATACCCAAACCTCCATGTGCCTTTGGCTTGCAAATTTTACTCCATGACACCAAACTCATTTTCTTATTATTATCATCCTCTCCCCACAATAATTTGCGCATGATAGTGTTTAATTTCTTCTCTACAGAGGCAGGCAAGTGTAGAAGCGACATATAATAGATGGGTGTACTTTCTAACGAACTTCTAATAAGAGTTACCCTACCTTCTTTGTTAAGGAACTTTTTCTTCTAAAGAGACAGTTTCTTTTGCATTCTGTCGACAACCACATTCTAAACAGTAGTATTTATCCTTATAACACCTATAGGCATGCCAAGGTAAGTAATATAAAGTGTAGAAATCTTGCACCTAAGCTCCAGAGATAGTTCTTCTACCAAGTTATCATCTCCAATACTTGTAATTGAGCTTTTCTCCAGATTTACTTTAAGACCTGTCAAAACTCAAAAAGCTTTAATATTACATGTAACCTTCTCAACTCGACTTTGCCAGCACTAAGGAAAATGAGGGTATCATCTGTAAATTGCAGATGAGAGACCATTGTTCCTCCATCCACTACTTGAAAACCATTTATTTTTCTATCTTTAGTTGCACCATCCAAGAGCTTCGTAAGAATTTCTACCACCAAAATGGAAAAAAAAAGGGACAATGGGTCATCCTGCCTGATTCCTTTTGAGGGTTTTTATCATTGCAGTAGCTCTTACATTTACAAGAATTGAAAATTGTGCAGATGTAACGCACTATCTAATCCAGCTTACCCATTTTTCAAAAAAGCCATATTTTTTCAAATTGACAAATAAAGAATGCCAACTGACATTGTAGAATACTTTTTCTATATCTACTTTGAAAATAATGCCCGACTTATGCTGATTTAATCTGCTATCAACTCATTCATTTTCTTTTAGAATGTCATCCAATATTTGTTTATCTTTAATGAAGGCACCTTGAGCATTTGAAATAATATTTTGCATGTTCAACTTCATTTTATTTACTAGAACCTTGGATATGATCTTGTAGAAGCTACTAATCAAACTTATAGGTCTAAAGTCCTTAGCTGTTGCTGAGTCCAAAACATCACGCCTAGTTTAGAACTCTGCCTGCTAAATTTGGAAAACAGTAACCTGAAATAGTATATCGAACTTATAATTTAGCATATTTTGTATACATTCCATATTACCCTACCTACTGCCACCCTCAGTATGTTATATATACACACCATTTTACCTTAGCCTTGTGGATGCATTAACACGGTCTACCCTCCTCCAAGTTTTTTGATTGATATTTTAAAATTGGATAGGCTATTGGCTCAAATAGATATATTTTGTTACAAATTTTAAGGGTTACTTATAGTCGGTATTGTTTATGTAATGAACACCGTGTCGATTGTTGTTGATGAAGAACACCATCAATTATTGCATTCAACAGATACACATAGGCCTTAGGACAAGCATTATGGTGAGGTTTATGGCTTGGCTATAGTTTTAATATAGCCAAAAGAAAGTACTATGGGGTATCGGTTGGCATAATCTGGCCCAAAGCTTTGGCTTCGCTTTACGGATACCTGGTATCCGTAATAGCTAAGCCATAGAAACCCAGTTATTTTTGTCTCAGTTATAACAGATGTGATCCCACTTATAGCGAAGCCATAGAGACGGGATACCTGATGTCTGTCAGAAAAAAACACTTTACGGATATACTCAGTATCCGTCTAAGTAATAAAACCAAATTCGGTTTATTACCTATATTAACTCATAATATTTATCGTTTAACTATTTTATTTACTCTAAAAAAAATTCCTATTATTTTTCTAATATATTTCTCTTTTAACTATTTTATTTACTCCAAAAAAAATTTCTATTATTTCTCCAATTTTCTATCGTAATTAGTTGAATTTTTACCTATATTAAATATTTCTCTTTTACCTATTTTACTTACTCTAATTTATTTTTTCATAATATTTCTCCAATATATTTTTTTTAACTATTTTATTTACTCAAATATCTTTTTTTCCTATTATTTTTCTAATATATTTCTCTTTATTAATTTTTAATCTATAAAAATACTAAATAATAATAAAGAAAATGATATGGACGAATACATGGTATCTTTCTAACACTATTTGAACGGTTATGAATATCCGTCTCAATAGACCAATCAATAGATTTTTACTATAATATTGTTTTTAACTTTTTTTTTTATTTGGTTATAATTAAGATTTAACCTCGTCATAATATTTGATCTTATAAAATCACTGATACAGCCAACCAGGGCAGGTTCTACTTCTACGTTTCTTTTTGGGGAATAGATGCAGGCCAAATAGGTCCCACCAAATATTGGGCAACGTGGCGTAAAATTAGGGCGGGATTCAGAAAATCCCAAACCCAACACCAGGAACACGGGATCTTAAAAAAAAAAGTCCCCCAACTCTGGCGGCTTCAAAGAAATGACAGAATTGTGGTACTAAGAAATGATTCTGTGGACCTTAATGTTTACCAAGTGACGTGGCAATAACATAAATGTGGTACTAGAGTAAGTAGGAGGAAACTAAATGAAAGCTCTCAGTTTTAGTCAACAACCAAGAGCAGTGGAGTGAGTCTAAAGAAACAAAAGATCTGTAAATTTCTAAGAACTCTCCGGTATGATAACTAGAGAGAGAAAATAAAAATAATATATATATATATATATATATATTTAGAGAGAGAATTTTCTAAGTTGATCTAATTATCCAATCGAGACACAGAGATCTAGAGAAGAACACCATTCAGAAGAAGAACAGGTTTTTACTGTTCTATTCCAGAAATTCTAGTTTTTTTCTTTTCTTGGATTGTTGTTGTTTCTTAGATTTTAGTTAGAATATATATTGTTACCTTTAAAAGAAATTCTTCGTGGTTCATATTCTTTATTTGGATCTGAATATCTGATCTTATGCCAATATCAAAATTATTCCGAGTTTATTTTTATGCGCAATTATGAGTATTATGACGTGATTCTGGTGTTTTCTTTAATTGGACAGAATCATTCAATTCTGAATTCAACTGAAAATCAGATTGTATCATTTTAAATTTTCAAACAAGTTGTCAAACATATAGTACCTACTTGGATTGTACTCCAGGAATTGGGTTGGCAACAACAATACTGTACATAATAACTTCCATTATCTTTTACCCAAAAGAGGCAAGTAGAGTTCCAAAGAGGCAAGTAGAGTTGGTGAAGTACAACAGGGTAAGGTAGGTAATATATTGAATGAGTTTGAGTGTAACTGTCTACCTGTATTTGGGACATGATGTATTTATGAGGTGTTTGGATTTGGGAAACTACTCAATTCCATGTGTGTATATAATCAACATTGACTTGTTTTTTTTTCCGCTCAATTAGAATGGTTTGCAAAATTTGTGAGTTCGCCTAAATTGTGCTAGTTACATTTTTTTTTGTTTTTTGTTTTCCTAGTTGTGAGAAAATCGTGTTGTTATTTCACTACTATGTCTTGTTTTAGAGATTGTAAACACAATTTGTTTTTTTATTGCTGAAGAACTACTGATTGTTTATTGTTCTGATTGCTGCTTAATAGTGAGTCTGCTTCGGTTTGATTTGAGCTCTTTTTACTTGCTGGCTTTATATTCTAAAGTATGACAGAAATGCTAAAGCATGCCTGCTGAGGATCACATACTAGGCTGTTTCCTAAATCAAGGAATTTTTTTTTCATTAATTCTGACACACTGGTTTCCAGAGCTAATTTCTATTTTTCCAGCAACTGCTTTATCTATTGCATCACTGTGATTTAACTGTGTTGCATTCTTTTGTGCCCAGGTATGTAAGCAATACCCTCTTCCAAATGCATCATTCTGTTAGGAAGGCATTGTTAAGGATCGATAGCTTTTGTGACTCATTCGCTATCACGTCATCAATCTGAGTGGCTTGGTCACACCGCCAGGTTAGTATTTTCTTCTGGTTATTTTGTAACTAATTTAAAACGAATAATATTCATGAGGAGTCTATAGAGTTAGGGGCGTTTTAAGTGAGTTCGTTTACAAAATTTTTTCTTCAATTTGGGCTTCAAATAGTACCCAAAGCTGTACCTTGAACTGTGGAGTATGGGGTGTATTAGCCTCTTACACCCCAAGGACCTCAGCTGTCCATCTTCCTTGTAATACTTGTTGTGGTACAATTGGAATCCAAATACATGAGTTAACCTGATTAGTAACTTCCCTAACTTGTGAGTAGTTGCTGTGGAGGGGGAGGCACTGAGACAATTTCTCAAAGAAGATGGAAGTTCTCGGGTCTCTTAATTCAAAAGATGGTCCAAAGCACCGCCCATTGACTCCTCTGAGGATAGTAAGGGGAATATTGTGTTTACTCGTGATTCTTGCAACTGCATTCATGATGCTAATTTATTGTGCTCCTGTGACCACTCTTATGCTGCTAATTTTCGGCAGACGGTATAGTAGGAAGCTATCATCTTTCATTTTTGGTTGTTGGCTAGCTCTGTGGCCGTTTCTCTTTGAAAAAATAAACAAGACCAAGGTTGTATTCTCCGGAGAAACTGTTCCTGCCAAAGAACGGGTTCTGATCATCGCAAATCATAGGACTGAGGTTGACTGGATGTACCTTTGGGACCTTGCTTTGCGGAAAGGACGTGTAGGGTACATTAAATATGTCCTTAAGAGCAGTTTAATGAAGCTCCCAGTCTTCGGTTGGGCATTTCACATTCTGGAATTTATTTCAGTCGAGAGGAAATGGGAAGTTGATGGACCGGTGATGCACCAAATGCTTTCAACTTTTACTGATCGTGAAGATCCTCTGTGGCTCGTGCTTTTTCCAGAAGGCACTGATTTTACGTAACTCCTCCTCACTCTCTTTATCTCTTAGTAAAGTCCTTGTTTTTCTTATGTATATTTATAGCTTCCATAAGTTGTAGATGTTTGCCATTTGTCCCTAGGTCTATAAGTTCTACTGATTCATGCATGGTCTTTTTTCCTTGGTCCAGATGATTGGTTGTTCTTGTTGTATTTTTCCTCTTCAAGTCCAAAGATGTGTATAGTTAATTTGTTACAGTCAGCGAGTCTAAAGTCAACTCTTATAGAACTTATAAGCTTAAATTACATCTTGTACTTACCATATCATGGTCTTCTCTTTGCTTTGATAGAAAGGGAGCAGAAGTGCCTAAGGAGTCAAAAGTACGCGACCGAGAATAATTTGCCTATCATGAAGTATGTGCTTCTTCCAAAAGCAAAAGGTTTCTATGCCTGCTTGGAAACCATGCGCAGCTCCTTAGATGCAGGTGTTCTCTCAATTCAGTTTCTGCTTAAACCTTGAAGTGTCATTTTGTTCATCTACCCTGACCTCTTCAAAGGTTGCACCAGCAAAATCTGCCACGGAATATTTAAAATCAACTAATACATACACAAGAAGTATTTCTATACATCTGTTGAGTCATATTTGTTTCATTTTTGGTTGTTTCCCTTTTTGCCAGTATTATTTTTTCTGTTGGTTCCTGGTGTCTTTTTCCGCTTTTTTGTTTGGTGCTTCCTTACCACCATTTTCTGAATCTAATTGAGCTTTCCTTGAAAACAATCTGCTTGAAACCAAACTTGAACCTTTTTGGAATCTTGCAGGTTTGCACAGGGGAGTTATATTTTAATTGTTATAGCTAACAAAGAAAGTGGTGAATTAAATCTTTTGAGAATGGACGAGAAACTTTGTAATGATCATTGCCAGATAAAAAAGTTCTAACAGTGCTTGTTTTCTTTGTTTATTGCAGTTTATGATGTAACAATTGCATACACGCATCGGTGCCCTTTTTTCATTGACAATGTCTTTGGTGTGGATCCATCAGAAGTTCACATTCATGTTCGACGTATCCCCCTCAAAGACATCCCAACTACCGAAGACGAGTCTTCTGTCTGGTTGAACGAGGCATTCCGTCTAAAGGATAAATTGCTCTCTGATTTTACTGCTGAAGGCCATTTTCCTAATCACGGGACAGAGGAAGATCTCTCTACATTGAAGTGTTTGGTGAACTTCATATTCGTAATTGCCATAACTAGTATATTTACGTACCTAACATTCTTCTCACCTAGTTGGTTTAAAGTATATGTTGTTGCAAGCGGTGCATACCTTGCTTCTTCTACGTATTTTAACTTTAGACCATTGCCGATTCCAGTGTTTGTAAAGTACATGTTTTCTGGAGAACATTCTGATTAATGAGTGGCTTCGCATAGGTATCATGTTTTTGCAATTTCAGTGCAAAGGAATTCTGTCTGTGTATTTATGTCCTCTGCACATTTGTCCTCTGCACATTTCTTTTTGGGTCTGTGATCGTTCGGTAAATATATGTTTCTTTAGTTTTTCTATCAGGTTTTTTATTTTTGGAAAAATAGATTTAGCCAATGTAATACAATCAAACTTGATTTCTATGTGGAGTTGTGCATAATAGCCGAATGTGACTATGCTAGGTTTGCATAATCATCAATCCAACACTAAACCAAACTAAACTTTCGTTCGGCGATATTCCTTCGCATCTCCAGGGCGCTTTCGTATTAGTACCAAGGTTTGACACACGCTGCATCATTTCACCCGTTGCCAGTTGAATTTCCCAATATGCAACATCATCAAGAAATGCTTTATTAAGGTAATAGTACTAAGAGAACCTATCCTTCTTTACTTGCCACGTCACCTACTTTCATTCATTTCCCGTGCTTCTTTTTCACTGCCTAGACCTCCGACTCCTAACCTCTATTTCGATTAGCTCCACTCCAAAGAAGTACGCCACCTCACTTATTAAAAACCTTTTATCCCAGTGACCATTGGACTCCTGCCTTGTTGGATTGAATTGAAAATCCTCTAAATTGAATAACCATTGGAATCTTCCATAAAGGTCCACCTGACTTTATTTCTAGACATCAACTCCCAACATTCAAGAGAGTATGCCCACTTCATTTTTATCTTCCAGCCACGTCCACACCAATTCACTTTATCATGTCCCACTTTTTCAGCCTACTCTTGCCTCGTCTTTAAAAGCCATCGACCACACCCACCATACAAGCCTGTTCCCTTCACTTTTCTTGACCGCGTCTGTACCTCTCTCAAGTAGTACCATGGGACACTATAACTCAAGCCCCTGTGACCACAAGTGTTGAGCAAATTAGGTGAATCCGAACTAGATTCCTTATCCATTGATATTTTCGTATTTTTTGACCGTATTTAACCAGTAACTAGGATTTTTTGTATATCGCCTACATAAACATATAAACACTAAAACTAGTATAAAAACGATAATACGAAAATATAGAGAAGATGGTAAAAATGTATAAATTAAGTGCTTATCAAATGCCCCCAAAACCTATATTTTCCTAGTCCACGAGTAAGACTAATCTAAAAACAAAATAAAATCCTAATTCACTTTCGCAGTATGTGTAATAAGCCTTTAAACCCTAAATGGTCTTAGCTGATGAGTTTTGTCCCATGAGGATTTACAAGAGGTATTCCCACAAAACCTATATTCTAACTTTTAGCTACCTATGAACGATTAAGGATAGACACTAAATGTGAGACCCTAAATATTTTTTTCGAGTTTAATTAAACCCATTATATGAATTCTGCATTTAAAGTGTATACAACTTTAATATTTAAGTATTTCTAGGCTGCCTCACTTATAAATAAAAAAGGGAATGAGCATATTTGGCAACCTATCGTGATGAGAAGTTAACAAACATGAACATAAGCATATAAGCTCATTCTTTTTAGACGTGATGGTCTAAACAAAATTTAAAGACCTTTCCGAACAAATTTATAATTTATAACAGGCCATTAATCATCTTTTAGGTCTCATTAATAAAGAGTTGTGCTATTTGTGAACTTAAGCAGGAACGGAGCTACCACATTATCGGTCTTCATAGTGGATTAGACATATGTGTATATAACTACAATAGGTACATGCTAGAAGAAGGAATAGTTTAACTTCATTAGCTTGTCAGGTACTAACCTCATCAACCCATTTCTACAAAGGCCACAGCCGTATATATAGGCTATGCAGCATGTTACGGAAAGTGCGAAGTCAACACTTGTCCACTTACATGTGCATGTCATGACCAAGTGACATCTTAATCAAGAGAATTTAGATAGGAACCTACATGATATAAATGAAGTTTTTTTTCTACTATTCTTCTCTTTCTCTCTAATGATTTATGATTTTTCTTTCTCAAATCATAAACATGAACTAAAACTAAAATGTTTGAGAGATTGATGAGTCTAGGGTCAGAAAAATCAGCAAGAGAGTTGATTCAATCTATGGAATCGGTTTGCAACAAAGGTAAGGTGGATTTCACTCAATGATTTCGTTTTTAAACTTGATTAATGATGATTTCCATTTGATTTCATCTTAATGGAAAAATTGAAAATTAGGGTTCTTATGAAATTTGGGGATTTTTCATAATTTGCTGGTTAAATTTCAAGTCATGTTGATTAGCTATATGGGTTTATTTAGTTTCACCCAATTCATGTTGTGTTGGATAGATGTGGTCACTCTTATAATTTCTCAACTTGTAGACCTTAAAATGACTGTTTTTATTCTGCTGATATATTAAGATCCAATGGTTGTATTGAGAGAAATATTTGAGGCTCTACAGAAATATAAAATGAAAGTTAATCCAGACAAATACATTTTTGGGGTTACTTCAGGAAAGTTTTTGGGGTATTTGGTTACTAAAAAAGGAATTGAAGTAGATCCAGCAAAAATAAAAGCAATTGTCAACATGCCATCTCCAAGAAATATGAAAGAAGTACAAAAATTGAAAGGGAATCTGGCCGCACTTAGCAGATTCATTGCCAGATCATCAGATAGATGCAAGCCATTTTTTGACACGCTAAAGAAGAAAAGTAAATTCGTATGGAATGAAAATTATGAGCAAGCCTTCCAAAATATCAAAGCTTATCTTGCTGCATTACCCGTATTACAAAAGCCAAAACCTGAAGAAGTGCTAGCTCTGTATATAGCTGCAACAGAAGATGCAATAAGTGCGGTATTGGTACAGACAAATGAGAAAGTAGAGAAACCAATATACTACATCAGTAAAACTCTTAACCTCGCAGAAAGAAACTACACCAAAATTGAACAGTTGATATAGGCACTGGTTTTTGCTACGCAGAAGTTGCGCACATATTTTCTAACGCACCATGTGCGGGTACCAAGTAAAGCGCCGCTAGAGTCAGTGCTAAAGAATGCGGAAAAAGTAGGGAGAATAACAAAATGGAATGCACAGATGGAACAATTCCATATCTTATTTGAACTTCAAACTGCACAAAAGTTGCAAGTCCTGGCAGATTTCCTTGCAGACTTACCATTAGATGATGATTTTGAAATTCAAGGCTTGCCCGGAACAGAAGATGACGAATCCCAGGATATTTTGAATTCAGTAAACTCCGAAATTTGTATATGTAATACTTCATTATGTGGTTGATGTTATGTGAAAATTTCAAGAGGATCAGGTTACATTTACTAATCTAAAAAGTTTGATAAACTGAGACTGCAGTGTGCAGAATTCAGACCCTGAACCGTCAAGTGTTTTTGATATTACTAATTCTCCTTTTATCTGATAAATCTGAAAATTTAGCATGATGTTAGTACATATATAGGTAAACTACTGTAAAAATTTCATGAAGTTCTGATCAATTTAGGTACCCCAAAGTGTGGAAGCGCCGTGGCTGAATTTTGTATATCGATAATGAAATCAGTCATCTTGTAATGTGTATAATTCTGTATTAAACCGTTAGAGTATGCTTATTTTTGTATATGTTATGTAAAATTGAGTCCTAAAGTTAATGTATAAGTTTCACAACAATCAGAAGTCGTTTACTACTGAAAAGCTTGGGCAAAGTTTGACTGCATTCTGAAAACAGAAATTTTGCATAACCATTGGATGTTGGTTAACTTTTAGTTAGCTTTTATAGGTGTATATATTATTTGAATTGACCACAATTGTGGAGCTTAATGATTGGGATGTAAACATACCCCTTCATTGTTGAGTTGTTTAGAGGTAATGATTGGTGGGTGGTCTTTATAGTAGCATGTATAAGCATGATACCTACGCTACTTGTGCAGTTTTATTTGTGAACACAGTATACTAAAACTTAGTGTTTTGACTTGTTTCTATGGCAATTTGTGACGCATGAAGCATAATTCAAAGGCCAGTGTTTTGAAATGTTAATGATCTATATATGGTTGGTTGCTAGTTTAGTGGTGCTGATTATTATATAGGTTTTCTGACTTCTTGTGCTTGGTTGAACTTACTGTGGGATTTTCATATATAATAGTAAGAAGTTATCCTTCAATATATGAAGAAAAATCATGACAGTCAGTGGAGTAGTCTAATTTAGGTAAAATCCTTTATTTTTATGTGACTAATTCATGAACGTAGTGTGCGGATTGTTTGGCCTATTTTATATAGCCTGAGCATGCTAATGTGTAGAAACGTTGGTTACCATCGACTTGCTATTGTTGATATTATTGGGAATTACTTGAATAATTGATGGGCACCAACCTCCTTTCTCGACTGATAATACATCAATTAAATGGAAGTCTAACCCAAGCTAGTGGGACTCTGATAAATAATTTATATTTAATATTGCAGGACTAATTGGTAAAGTTAAGTTAAATCATGTATTTTTGAGTGACCATATAAGCTTTATGATTAATTTGTATTGCTTGAACTGATTGGTGTTGCATTTTCTAAGAGTTCATACTTTGGTTAATTAAGTATTCAATAATTATGTATTGCTCGTATTATATCTATAACATAGTTGTAGTCTACTGTTGATTTTGAGTGACAGGTACTGGTACATAAATAAGTTGACATCTTGTCATCAAGAGAGAATTGTTAAGGTGATTGGTGATACGATGTGCTAGGGATAGTTGTTGCTATGCAACTCATACTGTCCATACTGTTGCGGTTAGAGATAGTTACTTCTATGGTAAGAAGTTCATATTATCTATGTAAGAGATGATTGCTATCTAAATGGGATGGTTCAGATTATCTGATAAGAGATAGTTATTACTGGTGAGGGTAGTATGAGGGTGACGAACTACGGTCGTGCTTGATCCCTTCGATCTACGGAGAGGGAAGTAGGCAGCTGCTCTACGGTTCAGCACAAGATTGTTCATATCATCTAAAAGTGTTGGTTTCTGCGCGGCAGTTCATACCATTTATTTGGAGATGATTGCAATCTTCTCGAGGTAATTGCAGTCCAATTACTGGTTGTTCATACTACTTAGTGAGAGATGATTATTACCATCCAAGGTAATTTATATCATCTGATAAATGTACTAAACGTGCGATAAGAGATGATTATTATCATACTAGGTAATTCATATCATCTGTCTGATACATGTGATAGAGATAATTACTACCATTCCAGGTAATTCATATCATTTGAGAAGGGATGATTATTGCATATAGTGGCAGTTCATACCATCCATCTAGAAATAATTACTAACTCTTTTGAGTAGTTCATATCATTTGAAAAAGATAGTCGGTTGAGCTTGACCTAGTACTGTGAATTGCCAGGCCCACTGAGGCTCTCACCTACAGGTGGCTATCCGGAAGACCGTCGTTGGAACGGTGGTAGATAACGGGATTGATCATCCCCACCCGTCGCTGGAACGGTGTATGTTGTCAGGCCTGCTAGCTCCCATTTACGAGTGGCAACCTGGAAGACCATTAACTGTAACGATGACCGTTAGCTGTAACGGCGACAAAAGAACCTCACAGTAGAAGCGATGGAAATCACTTTTTGGACTCGATGACCCTTAAGAAATTGTAGACTCTTTTGGTATACCGGGGTATACGGTATGGGACGTATGCTCAGAAGGTCAAATTGACTTCACGACGGATATCGTGGGATTTTTTAGTACTAAGGTGAAGGACATATGATCAGAGAATCCTAACCCACAAATCAGTGAGATTTCTGTTCAGCAAAGTCTCAGTATCTTAAGTTTGGTGTTATAATAGATGATTGGTAATTCATACCATCTGTTGGTATCGATAAATATCAGAAATAATATCAAAACTGTAAAGCAGTTGGAAGGATTCGATGACCCTTGAAATATAAAAGTTATGGTTTTATGCTTATAAAGCAATTTGAATTAAATCGATGAACATTTGCTTGGTAATATCGAATTGGTTCGAAAAATTTAAAGGTTCGGTTTCTCGAGTTGCGTGTCGGGAAGTTGGAGCGGGCCTAATGGACCGAAACCTGACCCATTGGAAGTAAAAAACAATTCTGGTATGTCACACTAAACATGCTATTTAGTTATCCTACTAAATTCTTAGGCTATAAGAAACATTATCCTGTACGAATCCAATTGTTGTACACGAGTTGCACTCAGCATACTAAAATTCATATAAGTGCAAAACTCTACTCAGAAAATCTTTGAACTTTCCAAAACTGGATAAAAATTATCAACATTCACATAATCAATCAAATTCAAACACATGGTAGATTAGAAGATGGATATAGAAGTAATGGGTGGTGCATATGTTGACTAAGGTGAACGATGTTTCCCAGAATATCTGTATGAACGTTAGTGCCAGGATGAATCCTAATGGATTGAGATACGCTTCCACTGGTCTTAATCCTAATACAAGGGCCACATCGGTCGATTTATTGAACATATACAATTTATGTTTATATTTTTTTTATATTGAATGTATTGACAACATGATTGGATCATTTGAATCCAAACACATTCTCCTTTTCAGCAGCTTACATGATAGTTCCCATGGATCCTGCGTTCCACGCTTGTTTAGACGACGGAGACAAGAAGAACACACATATATTGATATCCAAGTGTCTTTTTTTAATCATTGGTCAAATTCAATTTAAATAATGGGGCTTGATCTCAAACACTCTACTTCATCCTGGCGGAGACAACAAGGCAATACTAGGGCCCCATCAAATCACTTAGAGAAATACAAAATTACAAAAATAAAAATAGAAAGTGATATGGTTATAATGATTCTGAGATATGCTTGTTCAATGACTATCATGTTATTTCTAACACATGAGTTAAGCATTGAGATATGAATAGACCATTTAGCTGGGCACGCCAATTCCTATAGACAAGAATTAAGTTTCCATGTACTTGGAATTGTTAGGATCATCCTGAATTGTTCACGAGTTTCTAAATTTTAGAGTTTCTTATTGGCATCAATTTTCTGAAACTCTACCCCCAAACATAAATCTAACATTGTCATCAATGTTTCAAACCGTGCAACCTAGAATGGCATGCAATATATATAAATAAGAGAGACAAATATAAATCAAAGAGAAGGGATTGGAAGATTTCACCTGATTGACGCAAGAAAAGCAGTATTCCCTGTAACACACATTAACCGATAGTAATAACAAAGAACAATGAAAATAAAATAAAATAAAAACAAAAAGTCTAAAGAAAATGAAAAGTAAAGACAGAAAATAAAAATCTACCTACTGGAATGAACAAAAATGATCCTCATAAACTAACCACCTGAAAATTTGGGGATCAACCCAAAATACAATATTTAGAACCAATGATTGTCTTACATTCTCGCATTAGCAAGGTAAAGATGATGAGACTATCAAAAGAAAAGAGATATCCCCAAACCTAGTTTTTGCAAAGGATATATCATTTTGAAAAAAAAAAAAATCGAGTCAAAGGGTTTGTTAGGGATGGGAACTAAAATTGTAGGAGAAACATCCACAAATACATAGATGTCATGAGAAACAAAGTAGTCCAACATAATTTTCGAAGCATACACATCTATTCCTAAACTAGGAACCCTGCAGAAAGTTGGGTTAACAAATCCAGGAGAAGTGACACATAATATGGATTTGGTATCCTCTCTGTTGTCCTCTTGTGAGGAAGGTGACAAGCCCTCCAAAATCTCTAGTATCACATGGTCATCCGTGTGCTTAATTTTTTTTATTGATTCTCCTAAGTCATAGGAAAAACATGTACTATCATTACTCTGATGTGAAATCCTCGAGAGTTATACATCATCATCGTCTACATCTAAGTGACCTACAGGAATCTCACAATTCACATGATTAGAAGGTATATCAATTTACACATCTACTATCTCTGAGTCATTAAACTCGACAATAGTATCCCTTGTATAAAAAGGTTCTTCTAAATCATTATCATCATCTGAATAAATAGTGTCACAAATCCAAACCTCATCCTTTTGAATATGAATATCATCATTAATATGATTGTGAGTTGGACAATTACATTAGATTCAAATATCCAAACAGTATCATCATTCCTATAGTCACAAGTGTCAAGTTCATTATCATTCTCAAAGCACAAAGATTCATCATTCATAACGATTTCATTATTAATATCATGAGAAAAAAATATAGACTTGTATCCTCAATAAGACTACAATCATTCACTATCTGTGTTAGTTGAGCAATCGATAAATCAGTTTGTTTAGCAAGTTGATCACAATAAGCATAGGTTTTACTCAATTCAACAAAAAATAACTCACTAGCTTTGGTCTATTCAGCAATGTCATTTTTGAGGCAATCAAGCGAAGATGGTGGAGACGAGTCACAGTAGAATGGATGGTCTCTCTCATACTGTGACTCAGAAGCATATGAATAATAATTGGAATCAGTAAAATATGGTTCACAAACTGGGTACGGTTGGTAATAATCCTAACCTTCACAAGGTTTGCAATGATCAGAACCGTGAGAATAATTCCAATTATTATTTGCACACTCTGCTCTCATGGGTTCCTGATAATGTGAATTTTTACAAGCATATTCTTCAATTGTTTCAGTAAATAACTCATTTTCTGAAACTTTTTGGATAAGTTCCAAAATGCCAGAAAGGATGTCATGTCACGAGACTCCATATATACAAGGAAAATAAAAATAAAAATTTATACAAAATAAAATTGGTGCAAATTCAGGAAGTAAACAAACAAGCAATCACTGATTCATTCATTCCATAAATCACACCACAAAAAAAAATAAAAAATTGCTCCTACCCTTATAATTGGAATGGAAGAGTTCAAAGAACTCAACTAAGTATTTTCCCACTTTGAAAAGCAGTACTAGTACCTCGTATCAACATTCACAATTTAGGGTAACGAGCGTCCAACCTGTCCAAATCGTTCAATATATAGCTCCCAAGCAAGAAACTCGTGAGTATTTTGCAGCATACGAAGCTAGTCAAAAAACTAAAACTAGTCAAAAAGAACTAAAAATCCTAAAAAAAAAAAATACTATACAAAATAAAAAATAAATAAAATAAAAACCTAAACTAAGATTAGAAAATCAAAAATACTAATTACAGTATTTTAGAACCACTTTCCTTCATCGACACTAAAAATTGATAGAATTTGGAAATACCTATTTATAATAACCGCAATCGCACGGTGTTTAACTAGCAGACAATGGCAAATACGGGTCGAATCCACAAGGAGCGGGAAAATACTGTAACCAATATTTCTAATAAACTAACAAGAAATGATGTTTTTAGGATTTTTAGAAATAAGAATGAAACAAATAAATTAAAGTAAACTAATAATGTAAATGTACCGGAAGAGTCGGTAACCAGGGTTTATAGCATCCACCACCATTTCTATTGAATTAATAAAGAGAAACATAACTCCTGAATATTTGTCTATTTTCCGTTCTATCGACATCACCTATTATATGTATTAGAGTCGTAAATATCACTTGAACACCCTAAGCATCGCACATCAAAAGACTAAACCCAAGCATGCACCATAAAATTGTATTAGCGAGAAAATTATATGAAACTAAATATAGGTTCACAAATAATATCTGGTTATTCTAAGCATACCCCATCAAAGGATTTAACCCAAGGATGAAATACCAAATTAGTAGAAAAATATATTTGGAATCCTACTAATTATGCACATAGGTTACTATATTGTACAGAACTGGTGAAGCAACAACTAATTTCATCATTAAATCAATAAACAATATCAAGAATTAATCATATTCAAATCATAATAGTCTGCCAAATAATTTAATTCAAAGTGGTCTAATACTCTAAGTGGTTTCAACATAAAACCCTAGTTACACAAAGCTTATCTAGACATGACAATGAATTTATTAAAACTCATAAAATAATTAAGAGAGAAAGAAAAACTAAACCGATGATCGATACACGTCACCGTAATAATACGTCTTATTCTCTTTTTAATTTCCGCTCCAGCAAACCAACCAGAGAAACCAGCCGTCCCTCTTATGTCTCTCTCCACCTTCCGTTTTGTTCCGTCACCGAATCCAAAAACAAAAAAACTCTCCTCTTTTTCTATGCGTTTCTTTATATAGAGAACCTATCCTTCTTTACTTACTAGGTCACCTACTTTCTTCCATATCCCGTGTTTTTTTTTCACTGCCTAGACCTCTGACTCCTAACCTCTATTTCGATTAGATCCACTCCAAAGATGTATGCCACCTCCCTTA
>JAJJMC010009994.1:548197-572862 GCA_023531435.1 Papaver californicum | reverse complement strand
CTCTATTTCGATTAGATCCACTCCAAAGATGTATGCCACCTCCCTTATTAAAACTTTTTATCCCAGTGACCATTGGACTCCTGCCTTATATTGAAAATCTTCTAAATTGAATGACCATTGGAATCCTCCATAAAGGTCCACCCGATTTCATTTCTAGACATCAACTCCCAAAATTCAAGAGAGTATGCCCACTTCATTTTTATCTTCCAGCCACGTGAATACCAGTTCATTTTATCATGTCCCACTTTGTCAGCCTACTCTTGCCACGTCTTTACAAGCCACCGACCACACCAACCATGCAAGTCCATTCCCTTCACTTTTTTTGACCGCGTATGTACCTCTCTCAAGTAGTACCATGGGCCATTGACATAACTCAAGCTCCTTTGACTATTGGTTTTGAGCAAATTAGGTGAGTCCGAACTAGATTCTTTATCATTGACATTTTCGCATCTTTTGACCGTATTTAGCCAATAACTAGGATTTTTGGTGTATCGCCTATATAAACATATAAACACTAAGATTAGTACAAAAACGATAACAAAAAATATAGAAAAGGCGGTAAAAGTGTATAAATTAAGTGCTAATCACTAGACTCATCAAGCTAGTCAAGCATGACAAACCACTAGTCAACGACTTACTAAGTGTGCCATACACTCATGTGAATCTACACAAATGTCCGGCTACATATGCTTAGTCACTTGAACACTCAAATATTTCCTTCATCACTCTTTCACGACCATCCATCACCTCTCGCTGATGACGTGAAAAGCAGTATTCAACCTACTCAATGCCTGCATCCAGCATCACCTATTCAGTTCACCATGTCAATACTAGTTGACACATTCGAACTCACACTGCTCACTCGAGCATATCAGAGTCTTGACATAAGGCCTAATTAAATAAATACATATTTACTTTCAGTCTACCTGCTCCTTGCAAGCCTCATTAGTCCTGTCAGGCTCATCAAGATTCATTATTCATGTCTAGCCATGCATGACAAGCCATTAGTCAAATGACTAACCAAGCAAGTCTCATCTGACTTCACATTAGTAGTACTTAATGCTACAAAATTACACGAGACATCAAAGAAGTCACAAATGGGGGGATATTCACTAGGGTATTGGTCTGGCGGTCTACGACACTAGTGCAGCAATGCATCCACAATAGAGAAAACTCTGGAAAGTTACGATCAACAATTGAGTAGAGGAGTAGTGGATTGAGAAACCGTCTATTCAACCTCAATCGAAATGGGAACAGTTACGAACACTTTCTCCACCTTCTCCACTCCACCACTACTAAACCATCAACACTTTCCTCAAGAGATGAGGTCAGGTTAACGGTTACAATAACTATGATATAAATTGATTTTCAATCTATTGAAGAAGACAAATAATTCTAAAAAAAGAGAATAACATAAGTCGAACAACTCGATCACTCAATCTTCTCACACACATATAATTGTTCACAGATTTTCACACCTATAACATCCTACAAAGTCTGGTACTCTAACCTCAATCTTTCTCTCGCTTCCCTCCCTAAGACCAACCCTTCTTCTTCTCCTTTGTGACTGAAGCAAGACTGGAACGTCCATTGCTTGGTTTAGGCCAGGATTGTACAAATTTATCTCTCGAATCTAAAATAAGTACTTCAACAGTACAAATGTTTCCTATAAACTTTACTGAAATCTAATTTTTAGGTGAACTAAACCCTAACTAATATTCGTTACCCATAATGGGGATATGAAAATACACTCACTAAGTGGGTAATCAGTTCGTTGGTTGTTAGAGGGTGAACAAGATTTGTTTCACGTGACATGATAAAGATTCTCCCACGTGTATGTACAGATTTCACTTCCCCGAGAAGAAGAGAGAAGCAACTGGCACCGACTTTAGAACTTCAAAGCAGATTCGCATTACATCCCAAATTTCAAGGGGTTATGATTACGTGATTTTAAAGTCAAAATTGCCGAATGGGAAATTGTCGACGAAATGCTGTTGATTATGTTAATGTGTTTTGATCAGACGGCGTGAGAAGAAGTCATTTTGTTTACAAAGTTATGGTTGATTTGGCATGAATTATACAAAACAAACTGTCCATTTTCGTTATCACGTACCTCTCGTGGGCCCACACAGAAAATCTAAGAAATGCCAACTATTTGAGGTATAAATACACTAGTAGCTCATTCCTTCCATACCATCAAACATATTTAATTCTCTTTCTCTCCCTCTCTATCAACGAAAATCATGACTGCTTTGCGAGGTATTTCTTCTCTTCATCTACTCTTTCTGTTAGCATTCTTCTCTTTTGGTAAGTAACATTCTGGATAGTGTTTTTTTTTTTTTGTTCATAGTTGTTATTGTTATGTTAGCTAGATGATTTATTCTTGTTTTGTACTTGTGTTTTGATTTCAGGAGGGCTGAAGAATACGGCATCAGCAACAGTATTTACGTTTCTAAACTGCTGTCGTTACACTGTATGGCCAGGAACATTATCTGGAGATGGTTCTGCTGCACTTGGTAATGGAGTTTTTTCATGACCACCAGATGGATCAACAACAATAACAGCACCACCAGGTTGGTCAGGACGGTTTTGGCCACGTACCGGTTGTAACTTTGACGAAGCAGGTAAAGGTGTATGCACAACAGGTGATTGTGGTGGTAGCTTAAACTGTCAAGGTGGTGGTACACCACCAGTAAGTTTAGCTGAATTCACTATTGGAGTTTCTGGTACTTCAAACGACAAGGATTTTTATGATGTAAGTTTGGTGGACGGATACAATGTTGATTTGGGAATTAAACCTTCTGGTGATACAGGGAATTGTGAGTATGCAGGTTGTGTAACAGATTTAAATGGAAGCTGTCCAGCTGAGCTACAAGTGATTGATTCAGGTAATGTTGTTGCGTGTAAAAGTGCCTCTGCAGCATTTAACGCACCAGAGATTTGCTGTACTGAAACGCATTCGACTCTTGATACTTGTGCGCCGACTAGGTATTCTGAAATGTTTAAGACTGCCTGTCCTACTGCTTATAGTTATGCTTACGATGATGCTTCAAGTACATGTACCTGTACCGGTGCTGATTATTTGACCACTTTCTGTCCTTCTGCCTGCTTAGCTAGTTTATCCATGTTGACGATCTCAATTTTGGGATTTTTTTTTTTTTTTTTTTTTTTTAAAGATTCAAGGTTGTTATTAATTCTATGAGTATTATTTTTGATGTTTTTGAATATAAATTTGTTCAATTAGAATCTAGTGTTGGTTATCTCTATTTATTGCAAATTTTTGATGAATTCAGATATAATGAATTTGGGTGTTATTCATATTAATAAGTTTATTCAAAGTTTTCGTACGGATGAGCATAGGATTCTTCCTTATGGAGAAGTATAGTTTGAAAATTTTGCATTCCCAACTGATCTCCAACCGATGAAGACCAATAATATGCGGATATTAGGACTGGCATTGTACGATTTGGGGCCATCGGAAAAACAGAAAAAATCGCTCATTGCTTTGAGGCTTGAGCAGCCTCAAATCCTTCTTCAGTTAAAACTTCACACACATTGACACACATGCAACAAAAGATTTGAACCACTTCTTAATTACATTACTTTTACATGGCGCACCAATTGCCACGAGGATGTACCAGTCCGCATTTCCGGTCACAGTTTGCATTTCCATGGAATTTGATAACTCTGTCGTAGTCTTGTAGGTTGAATCAATTTTTTATCTATGCACCACTTGTTAGCCTTTTTCTATATGGGCTAAAATAAAGGAAAAAAAAGATATGTGATCCATTAGCCCCACTACTCTTTCCCATCTTTAGAAAAACCACCAATTATATATCTATCGGGTAACTGCTCTATGATGGCTAGAGTTAGAATACAGAAAGATAGAAAAAGAAAAGAACTAAGGTCACCAAAACCATTCTCATACTGTATACACCATCTAAAAGTGAGAAAGAGGGTTGGAACCAAAGTTCATAGCAACCAAGAAATTAGGGCAAACTCAAGGATTAAAGATCAATGGCTGGAGGTATTTATAGTCTCTTTCTTTTGCTTCCGCTTCTAATTTTGTATGTTCATATTGTGATAGAATATACATATTAGGTTTTACATTTGGTATCAGAGCCAGGTTTTCACCTCTGCCTTAATTGATTTTTTTTTTTTTGAGTTTGGGTAAATTGATTCATGAATCTGTGAATACCTAACATATGGATGTTTTGTGTCTTGGGCTGTCCTAAAATGTCCAATATTTGATTTGCTTATGTTATGTTTGAAGATGAAGTGTTTGATAAAAACACTAACCCAACTGCAAAATCATTGAAATTTCAAACCCCAGGGACCTGATCCCCACCTCCAGGCACGAACTAGGTGCCAAGCCTGCAGGACATACTAAATTTTATTTAGACATAATACATGTGATAAACTTGATACAAGTACAGTTCGAATCACTAAGCCTTTTACATTTAACCAATTAAGCATGCTAGAAACGGAATCAAAATCGTTGTGAAAGGAAAAAAAGTAGGATCCTCTTCATATTGGGAGAACCCATTTGCGACTAGTATACTCTTGACGATTACATTAAAATATGTCACTAAGATCAGGAACGATATCACCCCAATAGACAGAGTAAGTTAACAGATACTTAGCGCCATTGAGAATTTGATTACTTGTTGGGCAAGCACATCTAAGGTCCTTAATACTCCCTTTAGGGGTTTGTGCCCAGCAATCAACTGACTATGTTTTGCTAAACATGAAATGACTTGTTCAAATAGCTACTTGCTAAAGAATTTGTCAATTGTTTTCTTAAATGAACTCTGACGAGAATAGTTAATCTTGATTTATGTTTTATGTTTCATTAAATGGATTCGGAAGGATTTAATCATAGTCTGACCATGGACTGTTACTGGCCACTTCTAATGCTCAGTCTCTGGCAAGATTAACACATACCAGGTACTTTAGGGGCTGGACCAACCTCCGAAAATTTGCAACATAACCTAACGGATATGACCTCTAGCTAGGATATGAATAAAGGATCAGGATACATATACTAGTTTGCAACAATTAAGCTACTGAAAATGAAGAGCGCAGAAAAGTCTGAGTACATTAAGATAATTTTTGGTTGTGTGTCAGAGTTGCATCGCAGCCATGACCATGCAACATGCAAGCATGGGTCACCATCTTCATTAGCCCAATCATCTGATTATTGCTATGATTTCCTGTACGTGCTAATTTGGGTCTTGTTAGTGCTAGGATTTCCTGTACGTGCTAATTTGGGTCTTGTTAGTGATACTATTTCCTGTACGTGCTAAGAAACAGAAAATGGAGATGAGTAATTGATAGAACTTCATTCCATTTCGGAGTGAGGTAGAACTTTAAGAAATACTACTGTACTGCTGGATATACTAGCAGGTCGGAACTTCATCCCGATAATCCTTGCCATAGCCGATACTACTATAAGAAATACTACTGTACTGCTTTTGTCGCATCAATCTGTACCTATTGAATGGAACCATCCTCGATAGTAAGATGTATTGCATTAACATTTAACCTATGGTTACCCTTAATTCTAGAGATTAACTTTTCTGGATTCAAAATGGGTTTGAGACAAGTCAGTCTTTCAGAGCATTTCTAGTTATAACATGAATTGTTGTAGACTACTACGGAACGTTAAGTACACGAAATGAATAAATTCATACCTCGAATTAAAATGAACGTTGGGAATGTGACGTTCAAGTTTTCCAGGCACTATAATATGTTTAATCATATTAATTTTGTTCTAAAATATTTGTTGTATTATTATTTGTTGACATGTGCAATGGTTATAAATAATTAGTTATATATATTATGACCATTAGGATTGTACATAAACAAAGATTATTTCAAGTGAATAATAATTTTAGTAATTAGAGAGTAGCCACAACATCTCTAGTTATTTAAAATTTTCTTAAGAAATCACATGTGGAAATTAGACATAAATTTGTAATTAATCATACGTAATATGATGAAATATGCCCACAGGAAATTTTATTATATTTGTATGATTAATTGGGATGAAATATTGAATTATGTTCCTTAATCTACCCACAGGAATTAAGGAATGAATATGGTTTAATAGTTTCATCATGTAGTTATGAATCTAATTTGAGTAGGACTTAAGCCCACATGCAAGTTTTATGTCACTAGATTTATATTTTTATACATGACTTGCATTGGTAAATCATGATTAAGTTTAAGTCTTAAATTTTTTGTTTATAAGCATGTATATATTTTTCTGTGCAACAATTTTAACTGGAAACATTTCTGATGTCAATTGTGACATTCCTGAATTAAAGGGTGATAACTATAAGGTGTGAAAAGAAAGAGTGGTTTTACAATTGGGGTGGATGGATATCGACTATGCTATTCGGAAATACGAACCACCTAGCATAACTGAGACTAGTACTCTGGATGCAATTGATCTTTATGAAAAATGGGATCGATCTAATCGTCTCTCAGTTATGTGCTAGTATTCGGGGTTGTTTCGATAAGCATACTAAGGTTAAAGATCTCCTTAAATCCATTGATGAATAATATGTAAGTTTTGAGAAAGCTTTTTCTAGCACCTTAATTATGAAGTTTTCATCCATGAGGCACAATGGGTTTAAGAATGTGTGTGATTATATCATGAGCATGAGGGATATTGCGGCCCAACTTAAGGTTTTGGAAGTTACCATGTCTGATTCTTTCCTAGTTCATTTCATTTTGTGCACTCTTCCTCCACAATATGGCCCCTTTAAGATATCTTATAACACACATAAGGATAAATGGTCAATTAATGAACTTATGACCATGTGTGTTCAAGAGGAGGGGAGATTGAGGATGGAAGAGGGCGAAACGGTGAACCTTACTATTGTTTCTTCTTCAAAGAAGAAAAGGGATCATAATAAGGAAAGAGGAAAGCTTTCAGTTAACCAAGGCATAAAGAAGGAGTCTCCGTGTTTCTTTTGTAAAAAGAAGGGACACATGAAGAGGACTGCATTAAGTTTAAGACTTGGCTTGAGAAGAAAGGTAATTTTCTAGCGTTTTGTTTATGAACTTAATATGGTTAATATTAATCATAATACATGGTGGATTGACTCTGGTACTACAATCCATGTTTTGAATACCTTGCAGGGTATGACAAACCTAAGGAAACCAACGAGAAGTGAACATTACATCTATTCAGGCAGTCAGATGAGTTCACATGTGGAAGTTGTTGGGACATGCAGTTTAATTTTAAGTAGTGATTTTATTTTGCATTTAGAAAAGACATTTTATGTACCAGGTTTCACTAGAAACTTGATTTCAGTTTCAAGACTTGTACCTTTATGAATTTCCTTTAATTTTTCAGATTCTGGTTTCAGTATTCTCAGAAATTCTGAAGTTATTGGTTATGGTATTTTGTCTATCGTCTTTATTTGAAAAATGATATCACTCATAGTTCTATGCATGTTAATATTGGGTTAAAAAGATGTATTATGAATGAGGACTCCTCTATTTTGTGGCACCGAAGATTAGGACATATCTCCATTGAGAGAGTTAAGAGATTGGTAAAGGATGGGGTACTTGGTACTTTAGAATTTACTGATTTTGATACTTGTGTTGGTTGCATTCAGGGAAAGCAAACTAACAAATACAAAATTGATGCCAAGAGAAGTTCAAACCTATTAGAGATCATACACACAGACATTTGTTGTCCGGACATGAACGCTAATAATCTGAAATACTTTATCACCTTCATAGATGATTATTCACAATATATGTATATTTACTTGTTTCGTTCTAAAGACGAAGTTTTGGATGCCTTTAAATTGTTTAAGGTTAAAGTAGAGAAACAATGTGGTAAGCACATTAAGATTGTGAGATCAGATAGAGGTGGAGAGTACTATAGTAGATTTCTTCATAGCACTAGAATTGTGGAATCAAAAAATGCTAAATTTCTTTAGAATGACTTGATTAGTGGGAGTGATCATTTCAAGATAATGTTCCTGAAAAGGATAATGATCAACTTCCACATACTATTTCAAGTGAGAAGTTGATTGTCAACTATTTCTAGTGACTATTTAGTGTATCTGCGAGATTCATATTGTAATATTTGAGCCGATAATGATCTTATGTTATTTTCACAAGCCATATATTCTACAGATTCAGACTTATGGATCAATGTATATACCTTAAGGTCAGTGGGAGCAAGATTTGTTTTCTTGTGTTCGATCAATGTATATACCTTAAGTGTAGCACCCATTGTAAAAGATGATTGGTTCAGTTTGGACCAATGCCCAGGAATGACATTGAAAGGGAACAAATGAAAAATGTTCCATATGCTTCAACTGTTGGTATCATTGTGTATGTTCATGTCTATACTAGACCTGACATTTCATATGCCGTTGGAGTATTAGGAAGACATCAGAGTAACCCAGGAATCGATCACTGGAAGGCTGCGGAGAAAATGTTGAGATACCTTAAGGGTACTAAGGATTACATGCTTATATATAAACGAACAAATAGTCTTGAAGTAGTAGACTAAGTTCGTTTCTTGTTTTGAGACTGCCTCACATGGTGTATGGCTGAAAGGCTTCATATCTGGGCTAAGATTTGTTGACTCTATTAGCCGACCATTAAGAATGTATTGTGATAATTAAGTTGTTGTTTTATGGCTAAGAGTAATAAGAGTCGAAGTAAACACATCGACATAAAATATCTAGCCGTAAAAGAACGTGTACAGGAAAAGAAAGTGATCATTGAACACATTAGCACTGAATTGATGATAGCTGATCCCTTGAATAAAGGCATGCATATTAAAGGATTCAAGGATCATGTAGTAAGAATGGGACTTGATCCTATTATGTAGTACATTCTTTATGTTTTTCCTGAAGCTTTTATTTAGTTGTATTATTTCTCATTTGGAATTTACGTACGTACTAACTTTAGTTATTTTGTTGAGAAATATCATTAAAGTTTGACCTAGAGTAAGCATATGGTTTACTCATTAAGTTAAGTATGAGTGGTGAAAGACTAAGTATATTGTGATACATGGAAGATTGATTCTTGCTCTTACAGAGGATTAATCGCTATGATCCGTATATGGAGTCTTTCGTGAAATGGATAAAGTGGAAGAATGTTAGCCTTTTTCCATATGGGCTAAAATAAAGGGAAAAAAAAATGTGATCCATTAGCCCCACTACTCTCTCCCATCTTTAGAAAAACCACCCATTATATATCTATTGGGTAACTGCTCTATGATGGCTAGAGTTAGAATACAGAAAGATAGAAAAAGAAAAGAATTAAGGTTACAAAAACCATTCTCATACTGTATACACCATCTAAAAGTGAGAAAGAGGGTTTGGAACCAAATTTCATAGCAACCAAGAAATTAGGGCAAACTCAAGGATTAAAGATCAATGGCTGGAGGTATTTATAGTCTCTTTCTTTTGCTTCCGCTTCTAATTTTATATGTTCATATTGTGATAGAATATACATATTAGGTTTTACACCACTTGATAGGAAGAAAGACAGGAAAACAATAACCTGCAAAGTGCAAAAACTACCGAACACACGACTATCGGATTAAACAACAACCTTCAAAGTGCAAACACTACCGAACATGCAGTTATCGGATTTTATGTGAGAACAGGGAAGACTTCAAAAATATACCCCCGAAGTTAGATCTTCTATAAAACAAGTATTAAAGGACAATTTTGTGCAAAGCTCCGTAACTTATATAAGATCTTGTTTTGGGCGTAAAATGACATTTTTACCTTGCAATCAACAAAAGTTCCAACTTTCTTCTCTATCTTTTTTTTTTCCGGCCGGTTTTTGCTTCTTGGCAGCAGCAAAATACCGAGTATTAATAATGGGAGGGAATAAAAGGATACAAGGAGGGAAAATGCGTAGGGTAGAATTAAAGTTTAAGATTATATGTAAATTAAAAATCTTGATATGCAAATTAAAAATCATGCCACAGTTTACACCTTTGTGATCAAACTATAAATTACATATAATTTCATCAATTATACCATGGAAGGAACAAATCTTCCAAATTTTGAGAAAGAGGAAACTCAATTTAAGGACTTAGATTGTTAACATCAAGATTTAAGCTTTTCGACAAGTTTCTTCGCAAGGAGGAATAAGTTTTACAAGAGAAACTCCTACGGTATGGAGGTAAAAAGATCAATAACTTAAGAAGTATTCATACATATGCAGACCCTTAACAATTAGTGGAGCTAAAATCCACCATGGAAAAATCAAAAAGTTAGTCTATCCGGTCCCTCATAGTCCGGATATATAGAAAAAAATTATAAAAAACTCATCCAACTCTTTAATCAGCGGATGAAAGCCTTCAAAAATTACAAATATTTCTAAATCTGGCTCTTAAATTTGAAATAGCGACGCTTATAACCGTTGCATACATTAGGAACAGAAATATCAGTCCCTAAATACACCCATTCGAAATAATTAAAATCTCATCCGGTCATTTAGTGGTCGGATGGAAAAAATATATTATTGCATCCGGTCATTGAGTGATCAGATTAGAAATATATACATCAATGTCCGGATGAGGTATTCGGCCAACCTATGATCGGATGGACTATTCCAGAACGACCCCCTCAAATTTGTGGGGTAATATCTGGACTTCATAAAGATGTGGATGACAATTCCACCCATAGTAATACTTTTTGGTCCATAAGATGTGGACTATCACAAAGATGTGAATGATTTATCCAAGAGTTACCCTAATATTCTAACTTCTAAATCAATTTTTTTAGTCTAGGTGATTCTTGTTAATCAAATGAATAATGACGGCAAGACAAACAAAGAATAAGAATTTAATTTTATATCAAGTAGGTTTAGATTAAAACCACAGTCACCCAATTAATTTTTTTATATCTAAAAGAAAATAGATTTTAATTTCACCTTGTTACTTTTCATTCTCGTAATAATGCAGGTAGACACAACAGTCAACCTGGGATCAATTTGAAGTGTTTGTCACCATCGTCACTTAAAGCATGTGAAAGAGATTCACCACTTAGGGTTTACCTAATTTTACCCAAAATATTATGAGTGTAAAGAAATCCCAAACGAGATTGAAAAATCAGGATTACTATTAGTGCGTTTGGATACCAGAAGCAAAAATATTTTGCTTCACAAAAAGTTAATTTTTTTACTTGTAGAAATCGTTCTGAAATTTTATACCCAAATTAATTTCTTATTTTTTAATTTCTAACAGTCGAAAAGTTGTTTCTGAATATGTTTCTAAACAGCCTATATCTTTATATTTCAATCTCTAAAAATTTTAAATCAAAATTATGAAAGTGTCTTTATAAAGATTAGACATGCCTATACACCAACTAGTTTGAACTCACTTAGATAGAGTGACCATTAAGTATGATGAGAACCTAAGCTTGGTTCCAAAAAAAGATAAGTTACATTTAAATTCAGATATCTAGATTATATCTATTAAATATTTTGTTAATGGTATGAACTTGATATTAACCTCTAAATTTTCAAATAAAAAAATATTTTTCAATTTGATGGTATCGACCAAGGAAACTAACTAGTGTGAACTTCAAGGTAATAAACAAGAAAACCTTAATAACTCGAACTTAAATAGTTTGTATTCTTGATGAATATTTTTTTTTGATCATAAGAACAAGATATAAAAGGTTTCATACGAAACCCAACTTATGATTGTTGGGGTTCTTGAGTTTTTATTTCGTCTCAGGTAAGATGTTCTAACGATATAACAACAGTATGAAGTATTCAAGAATAATAAGAAGAAGCAAACGATTCGACAATCAAAAGATTTCACTAATTCTTTGAAAAACTTTTACAAAGTGTTTGCCTCATAATAACTAGTCACTCAAAGCTCTCTCACAATAAAAACTCTAGCGACCCTCTTCTCTCTCAAAAACAAGATGCTTGATTAACTCTCTAAAAAGATGATACATATAACTCTCACCCTATGGTCCCTTTTATAGGCTACACAAACTTGTTCCCCAAGAACTTTCTATACTTGTTTCTAAGACCTCTTACTAAATTAGGTAAATTAGACAACTAAAACTAGGAAACCACATAACTTAGGAAATACCCCAAGTAATGTTACCGACTTACAGGACAAAACCCAAACAATGATTTTATCCCAATTTTTTTTAATAGATAAATCAGGGAGTTAGCGTGGAGGTTATATAACAAATAAAGGTAAACTCACATGCCTAAAATCATGGCTATAACCTTTTGAAATATCAAATATGTGGGCGCCTGATAAAAGGCTAATTTATAAATATTTTTGTAGGAAATATGGAGATTGAAAACCTTAGCCGCCTGATCTCGTTTATGCTCAGTTTATCTCTCTACGAGCTGATCTGATGAAGACAATCACCTATAAAGCTTTCATCTTCTGGTCTATTTACTTTGTATCTAAATTTTTTCACTTTTCTTGGTGTTCTCGGTTCTGTTATATGGATTTTGGGTTTGTTCGTGTATGAATCTATGATTGTTGGTGCAGCTTTGGTTCGTGCTCTGGTGAACAAAACATATCATGGCAAATCAATACTATCACCTCTGATCTCCATTCAAGTCGCGGCATCAATAACTAATCCGACAAATAGTTCTTTTCTTGATCTGGTTTTACTGAGAACAAGTTTTTTTTCGGTTATCATATGTATTTATTATTTAATTTATGTTTTATTTTCTGTTATATATGTAAATTTTTGTAACCCTAGTTTTCTGTTTCTAGAGCTTTTGGTTATGATTTTCAATTGTTTTTGGATTATCCTCAGCTTGTATCTGGTTCAGGTTCAAGTAGTATTGGGTTGTGGTTCTTATCTGTTGATGTTTGTAAGCATATATTTGAGTATTGTTCTTCCCGGAAACAGAAGGGTTCAGGATGTTAGAAATTGATCTTTTTTTATCGACTAGGGTAGTTATACTCTAGTTCTTCGATTTGGATATTCCCCGACAGGTGTAAGGGTTATGTCAACGAGTTCCGAATTCACTAACCAAGGACGACTTGACTCACATAAGGTTTTTTTTGGCTTGTTTTCTCTTTTAAGGGAAGAAAAACATCTTTTATATTTTAAAACTGTTTTACCAAGTTGGACCATGTTCCACCGATCCAAGCTCATGAGTTGGGTTATGTTATATCGATCCAAGCTCTTCCGCTAGCTAGAGTGATGGTGGTTTGTCGCTGATTATGTTAGTGTGATTCTTCTACCCCTGATCCTGATACTGGAGACGAGTCACCGATTCACTGTTGGAAATCGTTATTTATGATTTTATCCTCGATATCATCAAGGGGTATTTTAATTAGAACTTAGAGATAAATTAGGTTGCTTAAGGTGATCTTATTCTGGAATTACATCCTTATATCCAAAACGGTCAATCCTAAATATGGACAAGAGTTTGCGTAACACTACTTCCTGATTAGGGAAATCCTTATTGAAAGACAAAATAAGGATAATTTCTTATCAATGCGGTGTCTCTTATACAACTATTTTATATTGTCAACACATTAGCCCTAACGATTTTCACAACACCCCTCATGTGCTTATTAAACCCAAATTTTTGTCTTAGGTCTTCTATTCTGTAACCATCAAAAGCTTTCAAATTCTCAAACCCTATCGTCACCATCACCACCGTCATTATTATATCAACAACAATAAGATCACCATTTTCTCTATCTACTCATTTCGTCATGAAAAATTATCTAGATGATGAATTGAATTAGAGAAATCGATGTCTAGAATAGTAGTGCGATGGAGATGATAATACTTCTTAATTGATGAAGGTAAGAGTTCAAGAACACGAAAGGGTGCCCTAATTAGGGTGAACATGAAGAAAATATAAATATAAATATAAATATATATTTTTCTTTTAACAATGAACATGAAGAATGATGTAATTTTAAAGTGGTAAATAAAGATTCGTTACTTAGACTTGTGAAGATTGATTTTAAATCTAATTTCTAAAATTAAAAATAAGAAAACTCAAATATTTTTATTAAGGTTGAGAGAAAACTGAGGCTAGGATTCCACTATTTTCCAATTTCAAAGTGATAATAATTTTAATCATGCAATTAAAACATTTTAATTTGATTCTAAATCATTGCAAAAATAGATTTTCAAAATAACAACTGTATAACAAAAGCATGGAGCATCTAGGGCCTAAGCCGAGGCATGCACCATCTAACGGAATCACAATTGTTTAACAAAAATCTTTTAAATCAATTTTTAACCAAGGCAATTAATCATAAATAAATTGCATAAATTAATTAAATACTTACCACATAATTGTTGGAAAAGTAGCTTCCTCCATAGCCTCAAAGATGAAGTTTAGCTCCTCATTGTAATGGCAAAATCCTCAAAAATCATTTTTATAACTCAAAAATTACTTACAATAAGAATAGAAATGCTCATAGACACCTTGATACGCTTATAAGTGTTGCTGTGAACACCTCACACCGTTACAGAAGGTATTTCGAATGAATACGCAACAAGAAACAGATTTTTGTTGTGGTTTGAAATAAAGGACGGACACTGTGTAATGAACGACTGTTTCTTGGTGTAGTATGCTTCGTGTTCTTGATGTGCAGCAGCAGAAATTTGAACTTCCTGTTTACGTGATTCTTGTGATTGTGAGCAATTCTAAGCTTCCCAATTGTTTTCTCTCCCCTTTGGACTGTCTAGCATCCTCTATTTATACTACCCATCACAAAATCATCCAAATCTTTCCTTTAATTCTCAATTGATTCATCGATCATGACTTTCCAAAAACTTGATTATTTTCTTTCCTGATTTCGATTCTTTCTCTGATTCTTGATCCTATTTAGAGAAGAAATTGATCTCTTTCTCTTTTTAATTCTTTCCCAAACAATTCAGTTTCCTAAGTTAAGAAAATTCCATAAACAAAACTTGTTTCCAAATTCCGTGAAGTTTCCTAATTTGCTGTTACGTGAAAAAGAAATTTTTCTTCCCGCCCAAAACGTGTATTCAAAATGTTGGGTGCCTTTAACTTGGGTGCCTTAATCCAAAGAGTGGGCGCCTTAATCCAATGTGAAGGTGCTTTTAACATTTCTCCAAAAACACCTACAAAGAAATAAAAAAAACCATAATAAATACAAAATAGAGTACCAACAATACATATAATTGAGATCAAATCAGACACAAAAATGTGTCTATCAAAGAACACCTCAAGAAAAATTATATAATATATATACTATTTTGATGAAGAAAAAATATGTTTTAGAAACGTGCATATAGATAGCAACTGAGAAGTTAATGATGTTGGGTCTTTTATCAAGATGATGCATTATAGAAAGTCTTGGCTAGAGTGGTGATAACATGGTGATGATAATACTTCTTAATAGATCAATGTAAAACATCAAGAACATTGTAAATACCTCAAGCAAAATAATTTAATAAATAATAAGAATCATCATCATTTTCTTGCCAAGAACACGAGAGAACACTTCAAGAACTTTTTTTTTCTTCAGAAAAAAGTCCCAGTTTGGTACTATTTTGGTGAATCACAAATACGAATCCGAGTCTATTAATCATGGTCCAAATATTAAAAACAAAATAAGGTCGAACTTTGTTTTGTAACTCGATGGAACTAGACTAAAACATTTTTGTTTGGAAAACCTCAAAACCTTCATTTTCATATACAAATTTGATGCATTATATCCAATCAATTAGAATTCATTCAAGAAAGATTCAAAATGTAAAAATATTACTTGTATGAAAAATTTATTGGATGAACCACAATTCATAAGGTTATGTGGTTTTTTAAACAAACAAGTCCGAACCTAATTCAGATTACATCTTATATGTAGTGGTTTTTGTTTTCACTTTGAGCCCAAGTACAGTACGTTCCTAAACATACCAAGGTAAACAAACAACAAAACTAATAGAGAAAAAAAAGACAACAAAAGTATCATATCAAAAGGCCATCCATCAAGGTAATCAATGAAGGTGCTGCTTCAAAAGTAATCAATCCATGCCCATAATCTGTCGTACTCGGCCGGTGGAAGGCTACATTCTCTTTGAAGCCTTTTTCTTGTAAGGCTCAATAAACATTTGAATTGCCACATCAATATCAAACTGTATCTTAAATTTTTCACAAAACCACTTGAAAAAGCGCTACAGTGGATACCAAAGCTTTCGCTTGGAACCTGTTTGTACCTTGCGTATTGGTCTTTGAGATAACCTTATTAGTATCTTTGAGATCCTCCAAAATTCCCCGGTTAATAGCAATATGCGACTTCATCTGCATATATTCAACAGATTATTCATGCATGCAGGTTGAAACAGCACAAAGATTGAATAGTAAAGTTGAACTGTTTAACAATCAAAATTTTGGATAAGAAAGTTTTGAAATCAAACTTTCCACTAGCTAAAGCTTCAAAACTCATCAAAGATTGTACTTGAAATAAAGTTTTAATTTTTTTCAAGGTTGCGAGACATATACATAGGTAGTCCAGTAAACTTAATAAATATACCTATGAATTCCCACCTCCAACTTATACAACACCAATCATCAATGAGTTTCCAAGTCATTCTTCTTTAATTTCTCAGAGTCCTATTACAAATAACATGTTGAAAAATACAACAATACACCGTATAATCCAATGTAGAAAATTTTAAACTAAAAAAATACAAAAAATAAAAAGTATCATGTTCTGTTGGATAAGATTAGAAAGATTGATGTTCAATCCTCTGAGAATATCAAGGGTTGCTTCAACATCCATGTTTTTATCAAAATGCATCTGTGCTTGAAATGTTAAATCTAAAACATCATAAAAACAATCAAAGTAATATTTGACTTCATCTCTAAAACTTAAAGAGAACAATCTCTTTTCACTATTTCAAAGTTTTGAAGAAAAATATTTTATTAAACTCATTATATACATAAATTTTTTATAGTATAATTATTTTTTAATAACTTTTTTTTTTTAATTTAGAGTTTCATTTTTGCGTAGAAATATTAACTAATAGTATAATTGTTAATATATAAGTGTTACAAAAACTAATAAAATAAATCATACCAAACGATAGTATATTCATATTATCTTAATATATTTATTATGTATATTAATATTAACTTAATTTTAGAAATATGTCTCATGTGTTAAAATCACAATATCAAATCAAATCTTGAATTAAGTTTTTTTTATTAGATATTGATAACTATTTATAAGTGGGCGAATGTGGCATGTTGTTTGGTTGAAAAAACTAACATATACTTACACTTAGATGACAACTAGCCTCTAAGTCAGAATCCAGGCTAAAGAAGCGGCGCATGCGCCCGTCGCCCGATTGCCGACCTGCAGTAGGGACCTTCGGGTCCCCAGAGGCACGTGCCGTGGGCGTAGCCCTCGCAGCGGACGAGCTGCGTGGGCCGCCCTGAAGTACTATTACCACCGGGTGGCGGGTAGAATCCTTTGCAGACGACTTAAATACGCGACGGGGTATTGTAAGTGGCAGAGTGGCCTTGCTGCCACGATCCACTGAGATTCAGCCCCATGTCGCACCGATTCGTCCCTCCTCTCTATCTTCCAAAAATAATCGCTAACCTAGAATTAATCTGGTTACTCTTTTTTCATATATATGCGGTTGGTTAACATGGAATAATTATAGGTGGGATATACTCTATGCCCCAACGTGAAAACGCGATACTAGTGAACCCCTTAATGCCCTGGAAAAGTACAAGTATACATTATTTTTATTTTTTAATACCTAAAAATGCGGGAAAACCCTAATTAGTAGTTTTATATATGTGTAAACACTAATTTTTTTAATTTAAAATTTAATTTGGTGTTATTACACTGATTATTAATATATACTCCCTCCTTTTTCAGGAAAAGTGATAGTAACTATTTTCCTGAAACAGAGGTAGTATATATTAGTTCGGCCCCATTGGAAAATTAATTTTTTTATTATCTTATAAATTTAGCAGGCTTATTAATTTAGCACACTGGTCCAAGTCAGAACCGGCAAAAATATTATTTTAGTGAAGTTATTAATTTGTCGCGGATTAATTTAACAAAGTTTAACTGTATGGACATTTTAGAGATTGACTTAGACTTTGGTTTATACTTATGAATTGTAATTCCATGATGTGTTTTTATAGAGATATAATATGAACCCTCAATTGGGGAATACTCTCACAAATTAGGGATACTCACAGTTACATGAGGATGAATTTTGGCTAAGGGGGTATTTTTTTAATGATGAAATGTCCACACTGACCTTTACACTAATAAAAATAAAAAGAAAACCTAATAAACATAAATTTGGTATCCCTCATCAATTTAATTTTCGTAGTGTTATGATTGAATTTTTTAGATTTAAATCAAAAATTAGGTCAAATTTAGGTTTACAGGGTTACAGTCGGCACTAGTAGAATTTTGAATGCAATACTGACTGTTATTTTCGGTATTGGTTTATGGATGAAGGCAATACCGACTGTTGTAGTCGGTATTGTTTGTTGGTTGAATATAATACCGATTGTCGACATTGAAATTCTGTTATAAAATTGACCACATTCGGCATTGTCGTGTGACACTACCCAATGCCGACTGTGAATTTACCTATGCCGACTGTGTGGTCTTGCAATGTCAAAAATTGGTATTGCAATGCTAAATACTTTTATGATTCAATGACGACTCTTATACCTGATGATTTGGAGCACTTGTATTATTAGTGTATTCATTTCCCCTGTGTGGCTCTATACTTGTTACTTCATTTGAAGCTTGAATTAAGGTTTGATTTAGGGTTTCATTTGGGGTTTTTTCATGGATGAAAGTTTGATTATCTACAAAAGGTTGCAACTGGGAGTCGTTAAATTCAATGTAAGCACCTTATATTTGGTGAGATGAGGATTCCCCAATATCAGTTACCTCACTAAAATCTCTCATGCACTCAAGTCTCCCAAAATTCTTCTTCTTATTATTCTATAACTAGCACTTAGAAAGATAAAAAATATAAAATTAAAATCTAAGTTTAATCTTAACAACAGTTGGGGATACTCAAAAGTAATTTAGTATTGATGGTGAGTTTTTGACAAGCGAGAAAATTGTAATACTCCCCTTGTAATGCTGCTTCTTTGCATAACTACAGAAAGCATGAAATAAATATACATTAATTTCTGACAAGCATCAGAATTATGAGTACTACTCTTATCCTACATTCTGCAAGAAAAATGAGAAAGGTTATTCAGCTCCTGACTAAATTAACCCTGTAGCTCTTTTGTATATATGCACCATAGAAATTTCAGAGTTATAATCAATTAAAACCTCGTTATTTCATGTGTATCCATGCGAACTACTTGTATAAAACAGAACGTGCTGGTTATACAAAAATTACGAACATTCAGAATAGTATAGATGAATGAAAACGCTAATTAGAAGCATAACATCTAAATCGCAGAGTCGCATCAAGCATAATTTCAAGTTGTAAACTTTCATGACTGAATCTCTTGAAGATGTTCTGTATGCAATGCACAAAAGTTAATCATAAATGCTAACAATTAAATCTCACAAGATTGAAAAAACCCTAAATAGGCCATAGTTATGGCCATGGCATTAGAAAAATACCAATACTAATAGCATATAGGCAATAGCCCTGACACCAACCAGTAAAATCCTTAGTAAGTCCTAGCTACGCTCCCAGCACAAACACGTCAAACCAACTAGGCAACAAAGACAACAAAGTCGAAAGCCACGTAAAATCCATGCTCTCGCGCCAAGCCATGCTCCCTGGACGTGACATGCTCTCTGGACGTGAGATGCTCCCTAGATGTGACATGCTCAATGGACGAGCACTAATTCTCCCTGGTCGCGCAATGCTCCTTGGATGCGCTAATCTCCCTTACCGCGCCAACTCCCTGGCCGCGCCAAGCTTCCTTGTCGCGCCAACTTCCTTGTCGCTCCAATGCTCACCTGTCCCTGCTAGCACCATTCTTCGTCGCTAGCACCATTACCTAAGCCCTTACCATGATAAGTTGGCATGAAATACACTAATATTATTATTTTACAACAAGACTCATGGCTTTGAATCCATGACTCTACTCACTCCTACGAAACATCAAATCATATTACATGGGGGATTAAACATTGGTCTTGTGGTTATAGCAACATGGGCATAGCAACACCCCATGACAAGAAAGTTACAAAGTAAGTGGCAATGGTTGAATGGGTTGAAAATATGGTGGAGTAGTGATCTGGAAGTTTCCAGAAAATTCCTAAGAAAAAGTGGACGGTTACTCCCACAACCTCCATTTCTCCATCTCCCCATAACCTCCACTACTTTACAAGGAAAGTGTGTGGTACCAATCATTATAAATAGGCTACTTAGCCAATTTCATAAGATAGAACAGAGAACAGATAGAAAATCATTCTCACAAGCTCTGTTGTTCTTCACTTCTACACACCATTCAATACACACCAATTCCTTCAACTTTTTTTGATTCCCTCCCATAAGATCAACCCATCTCCTCCTTTGTAACTGAAGAAAAACGTAAATAAACATTCTTCTTGTTCGGATTCGTTTTGTACAATTTTGATCCTCGAACCTAAAAAGTAATTCAACAGTACATTGTTTTACCTAGGATCAATTTTTAGGTACAAACAATTGGCGACCACGGAGGGAGATCAACCTCTCGGTAACAAAGTTCAATTTTTCAAAATGGTGGATCTTAGGTCAGGTTCAGCAACCACTCCTAATTCAAGTTTAATAGCCGCTACTAATACCAACAACACCGACGGTGAAACTCCAGAGATCATTCCTCGAAACACCACCACTGAAAATACAAAAACTCCTCTCCGTACCACCGAAGGTGTCAAAGACAAGGAGCAGGCGTCACCAACCATAGCATATTCGATGAAGCGACAAGTGACATTGGATGAAACTCAAGTATCCATGGCTACCACTCAGAAATAAGTTCTTACCTTCCTTAAGACTTTAACGGAACAGTTAACACTGGAGCAGCGTCATCGTCAAATGAAGCAAACCAAGAACACAACTGTCTGCAGTTCCAATATGTCAAAAGATGATGCCCAAAGAAATGATGAAGTACAGATCATCATCGACCGTGTACCGGAAAAGAGTCAACAACAACAAAACTTCGTTACTCGTGAAGACCTGGAAAGGCTCATGCAAAATCATGGAAAGGAAGACTCATCTTCGTTCCATCAATACCAACTCCCTTACCCGATAGAAATTCAGAGGGTTGCAATGCCGAACGGATACTCATCCCCTCCATTATCATCTTACGATGGCACCAGAAACGCTCGAGAACATGTTTCTCGATTCTTGGAGTCACTAAGAAGGCATGAATATAATCAAGTGTTGCGTCTCAAAGAATTCTCGAAATCTCTTACGGGAAGAGCCTACACTTGGTACAACAACTTTGCTCCTAACAACATCTCTAGTTGGTCTCAGATGGTCAATGCTTTTTATAAAACGTATTTCTTTGCATATGAGGAAATTACTCTTTCGAATCTGGGAAGAATGTTCTAGAAAAACAATGAAAATCCCAACGAATACGTAAAGAGGTTCAGAACACAAGATCTTGACTGCCATGACCAGAATGTGACTGAGAAAATATTGGTGGAGCTTTGCATTAACGGTATGATTCTTGTTTATCGTGCATTATTAGAAAATTTACGATTTTAAACCTTCTCTAAGCTACATGAGGCCGCCAAGAGATCATCAACAACTGATCCAGCCTTGTTGGAAAGGATGAGGCCCGCCAGAGAAGAAAGTCATGGAGACACCCGTGGAACTAGACGTTTGGTGAACAACCAACACTCTACCCATCACTTCATAAGTATTGTCACTTATGAAGGATCCAAAAGAAAAGTAGCACCTCATTCGGTATCACATGCCAAGCGCACTGCATCAACCCCGGCGACAGCACCGACACCAACGGATCTAACAATCCCAGATTTTCCCTTTCCTATGGAGGAGGTCATCGAGCTGCTGGAATTATGGGTACAAAATAGAGATATCAATCTACCACCTATGCGACATCTGCCTACCGAAGATGACATCTCAAATCCAAATACGACCACTTCCACAGATTCGTCAATCATCCCACTAACGAATGCAGTGGCTTGAGAAGTATATTCAGAGAAAAGATCGACTCAGGAGAGATAAGCATGGGGACTGAAGGAGTCCTCCAAGATCCACTCCCTGTCAAGAGCTTTACCCTTCCTGGAGATTCCGTCAACATAAATTTCCTATACATGATGACGCGCATATGTGAACTTCTTTACCCATCGAAGGCACAATGTAAAGATACTTTTGCTGCCCTCAATCATGTCGTGTCAGGTAAGCATCTACTCTTTTCCGAAAAATATATTATGCATCACAGGTCCGCTTCAGGAGACGTAGTCATCAAACACGATGAGAAACCTAGCTGGGGACTTCTCACCACTACTTGCCTCAAGGACACCGAGTTCGAGCGAGCACTAATCAATGCAGGCACCGATGTCAATATTATCACTATCAATACTCTGAGAGCTGCAGGGATCTCCGGCATGAGGCCACGCACTCGCCAACCATAATTAAGAACTCTGAAGGGAAGTCCCTGAGTGTTTATGGATACATCACTTTTGAGGTAAAACTGGGTGACACCCGAACGCATGCCAAGTTCCACATCATCAAAGAGGATCCAAATTATGACATGATTCTGGGACGCCCATGGGTCCATAATAATAAGATGAGAGCAAATGAGTCTCCTTTAGCGACACTAGTACCTCCAAGACTCTCAAACAAGCCAGAAAATCCCGAGGACGACCTATCAGACGAGTTTCGTCGCACAATGAAGCTGAATGTGAAGCAATTACCATGAGAGGACGTAGCGTCATATGTCCGAAGGTTTCGCACACAAGTAAGTCATTTCCAACCAATTTTTTTGCAACCAACGATCTCACGTCCCATCAAAGCTTGGGGACTTGACCTGGATATCAACCCTACTCTGACTCGGCGATCTGAAAGGAATGTTGATCCTTTTTAAAATTTTATCGAATGGGTATGGATTGTCTCTACTAAAGATAATCAAACTAGTAACTCGGGCATTCAGAAGACATGTCATGAAGTTAAGAGGCCTGAACCTAATGCCTTCCATGTCGGAGATATAGTAGAGAAAATCACAATCTCTCCCGAAGAAGAGCCATATCCCATCGCCGAAACCATGATCATCGGTTACTACAAGCTTGTCAAAACCGACAAGCCGGAAGGGATGGTCATACATGGCAAGTGGCTTACAACTCACAACGCTTAAAACATTTTATCACCACCTCACAATATTTCTCTGTTTTATGTAATATTTGTAATTCCTCCAAAATGTTTGCAACATCTTGCATTCATACTTAGGATTTCAATTTATAAATAAAGCAAAGCATTATTTCCTTAAAAAAATATATATGTCTTTGCAAATCATTCAAAAAATCCCCACCTACTCAAATAAAAAAAATCCCAAAATAAAACCACAAAGAATCATATATCTCAGAAAACCTATGAAACCTAGAAAAGCTAGAAAAGGTCCTTGAGAACCGGTTGCAGCACCTTCGGAATATTCCTTATCCAACCTCCCAAAAATCTCACTGGCAAGCTTCAACTCCCGATAAAGATTCTCAACTTTATGTCCAACCTTGGTGACCTTCTCCAAGCTAGGAGTCACGCCTCCTTCTTGCAAATGCTTCTCAATAGCTTCAAAATGACGACGAAGCCATACGACATTAAGCTTAGCCATTTCAGCCTCATCTAAGGCATCCTTCCAGTCTTGAAGCACCATTTCAAAAATTTCTCTACGAGGAAGATAAATCATCTCGTGTACAGTCGGCAGCAACACATATATATCCTTCTCCAGAGTACGGTAGTTCTTGGGGTTACCTACGAAGAAATGGACAAACTTCTTCCATACTTTGGTATACAGCTCCGCATAGGAAGACAAGACAGTAAATCCACCGATGCATACGTAGTCAAGTCGAGTCCTATCAAATTTGAATTTAAATCTAACTCCAGCTTTCGGATACTCGAACGGAGTGGTCTCCACCATATCAGCATTATGTACTATAATGTCACTCGGAGTGCTCTCTTCGAAAACAACATCAGAAAGAGATCACTAGTGATTTTGAGATGGAAAATACACATCAACAACATTACGGCTCATGGTAATCTCAAAGTTTTCACCTACAAGTTCATCTTTCTGATTTGGTTCATTCTTCCCCTAAAAATGAGGATATTATATAGATAATGAGCTAAAACAGCTTAAACACCAGGAATTGAAGCATAGATCAAAAATTTCATAAAATATGTCCATTAAAAACCTAAAAATTCATTAAAAAGTTTTTTGGGTCATGGCATATGGTTTAGAAGAGATATGGGTCATTTCGTAAGAATATCGTCAGAAACGTTTTTACATAACTCCCCGGAAGAACTGAAACTGGCGCTAATTGGTAAGGAATTTGTGGATGTTTTATATACCAAATGATACATATGGATATCTAATAATGATAAAAGTGCACAATAATCGGAGAAGCGGTCTAATAAGGGAAGACAAAACGGTCGACTACATGACAGCTCAAAACCTATAGGATTCTGTTGTGATTTTATATAGTGGTAAAAAGAGGTTCGATTCTCGAACTT